>CABHPH010148483.1:7117-26726 GCA_902168325.1 Peromyscus nudipes
GAAGACCTGGGTTCAATTCCCAGCACCCACATGGGGCTTGCAACCACGACAACTCCAGTCCCAGGGTATCCGAAGCCCTCTTCTGATCTTTGAAGGCATTAGGTATGAATGTGGTGCACTCCTACAATACAATAATAAAATAAACCTTTAAAAAATACATTAAAAAAAGAAAGAGTAAAGTAATAAATTTTTTAAAAGTCACATAAGATGAGAAATACAGAGGGCTGGAGAGATGGCTCAGCAATTAAGAGCACTGGCTGCTCTTCCAGAGGTCCTAAGTTCAATTTCCAGCAACCACATGGTGGCTCACAACCATCCATAATGAGATCTGGTGCGCTCTTCTGGCCTGCAGACATACATGCAGGCAGAACACTGTATACATAATAAATAAATAAATCTTAAAAAAAAAGATGGGAAATACACAGGGTGTCTGCATCCTGTATGGTGTTTTGTTGACTTTGAAATGCTAAGAGACATTGGATTATAGAAACTACTAAATTTTTAAACCAACTTATAAATTTTAAAAACATCTTAACTTCAGAATGGAAGTCAAAAAAATATGTTGTATTGGGGGAGAGGTTTTGCATCCAGAAAAACTTCAAAGCTACTAACTGAGATGGTCCAGCTTCACAGACTACTCCAGCCAGGACTTCAGATGAGCTCTACACTTTCCCATCACACAGAGACTAGACAACAAATGATATAGTTAGCTCTCCCAGGATTTGATCATTATCCCAAGTTTCTCAGGATTCCCTAAAGATGTCATGGTCCCCAGACAACAGGAAACAGTCTAAAGAACACAAATCCCACATTACCAAGAGGTGGGGTGGGTGGTTTTGGTCATTTAGTGTGTTATAAATGTTTGTCATAATTTAGGGTGGTTGGTTGCAAGTAGTTACTGGTCATAGTCAAAGAAAAAACTAAACATGGCATGTTGGATTCAAGGATCTCTTTCTAGAAACAAAAGAACCTCCATATGGAGTTTGCTTTCATTGTGGCAAAGTCAGCCACTGGGCAAGAAACTTCTCTTGCCTTGACTGCTGACAGTATGTTGTCCAAACTGGACAAGCAGAACACAAAAGGAGGTGACTGCTAAACTTTGCAAAGACAAGGTAAGTTAGTCATTCTAAATCCATGCTTTGCAGAGAAGTCTGTCAGATGTTCTAGGCCTACAGGCCAAAGATGGATGCCCCAAGGTTGTAGAGGAATCTTGGTTGACTGGCCAGGCAGCAAACTGTCTTTGTCATTTCTATAGTATGGGAAGTTGTTTGCTCTACACTTCCTGTTTACTCAGTAATATTATATCCTTCTTGGTTCTCTGGTTGAGTTAAAGACTAGATAGTTTTCCTTGTTACCAAATTCAGAAAAAGAACTCACAAAAGAGTTGTAAAGACTATAAGGTTGAGAGTCAGAAAAGCTTAAGTTGTTTATCTAAGAGAATGTTTTGAGGTCTAAGAAGATAGTTTTGGGTTGGTAATACAAGTTATGAAAAAAAATGGTTTAGGTATAAAACTTTGGACTCACCAAGATAGGGTAGATAATGGAGTATTTTCTCTGAATTTGCCAAATGCAAATGGACTGGACATTGTGAATGTAATTCTTACCTGATAATTGTTCTTATTATATATAGTTTTACTTCGTTAGAGATAAATCCTTTACTTTTTAGACAAAAAGAGGGAAATGTTGCAGAATATTGTTTACACTGTGTGAAGATGTGTCACTGTGATTGGTTCAAAAAAGAGCTGAATGGCCAGTAGCTAGGCAGGAGAGAATATGTGGGATTTCTGGGGAGAGAGAGAAAACTCTGGGAAAAAGACAGGAGGAAAGACATCAATGAGTCTTGGAACGAGTTGGACATGCCGTACTGAGGAAAGGTAAAAGCCATGTGGCAGAACATAGATTAATAGAAACAGGTTAATTTGCATTATAAGAGCTAATTGGAGACAAGCCTAAGCTAAAGGTGAAGCTTTCATAATTAATAAGAAGTCTCCATGTCATGATTTGTGAGCTGGTGGTCCCGCAAATAAAACAAGTTCTCATTCCCTCTGAAACCTCATTTACTTAACCTCTGTGTTTTCCAGCATTCTGCTTTTCTGAACCACCACCAGAATATCTATTACACTTAGAGCATTCCAGGGCTTTTCTAGTCCACAGTTCCAACTATTTCCACATTTCTTCTACAAACTAGTCCCAAAGACCTATAAAGCATATGGTCAGACTTCTCACGGTGTTGACCTCTCTCTCAGTACCAGTTTGTATTCATCACTTTCTGTGTTGCTGTGACTAAATACCTGACAGGAAGCTACTTGAGGGAGGGTTTAGTTTGGTTTCGAGTTTGAGGATTTGCAGCCAGCCCATCATGGCCGAGAAGGTAACAGCAGCAGGAATGTGAGGTAGCTAGTCACATTATGCCTGCAGTTAAAAAGCAGAGAGCAGATGGGAAAGGGAGCTTGGTTAAAAATCATCAAGTTTCAGCCCCAGCAACCCATTTCCTGTAGCAAGGCTCCACCTGTTATGGAATAATCTTTTTGGACACTGTGAAGATATGTCTTTGCCAAGGCACCTTGGTTTAATAAAAGAGCTAACTGGCCAATAGCTAGGCACAAAGAGATTAGGTGAGAGAGCCAAACTAAGAGGATGCTGGGAAGGAGGGCAGAGTCACAGGAGTCCCAAGTCAGATGCAAAGGAAGCAGGAGATGAACATGCCATGTTGAAAAAAGGTACCACCATGTGTTAGAGTGTAGTAGATAAGAAATATTGGTTAATTTAAGTCGTAAGAGCTAGTTAGTAACAAACCTAAGCTATCAGCAGAGCAGTTATAAATAATATTAAGTCTCTGTGTGGTTATTTGGGAGCTGGCCAGTGGTACAAATGAAAAACTCCACCTATATCCACCTCTTCAAGGTACAACCTTCTAAAGCAGTGCCACTGCTGGTAATCACATGTTCAAACACATGAAAGTATGGATGACATTTCATACTCACACCACAACAATCCTCATATGCTGTACTTAGATTAAACTCATATTAATGTTTCTCCATACTGGCTGGCATTTCATTTATGAAATTTAAAGTAGATTCATAGGATTTTGCCTTTCTAATAATGTAATATATAATCATAAGTTTCCCCTATGGTTGCCACTACCATCAAATGTCTATCTACACTTAATTCTTTTGATCTGGATCCAAAAAAGACATTTGCATAATTTATTTTGCTATTATGAGTTAGAAACAAGGCTAGGTCAGTTTTCAAATAGAAAATTTGAAAATATTCTAGATTTTTTTGAGTTGCTTCCAAGTGGCCTTACTTTCCTCTGTAGCTCTTCATTCTCTATACAAACTAAAATCTTTGTTTTTAAAGTTTGATAAGATAGGTGTCTTAGTTAGTTTTTTATTGCTGGGAGGAGAAACCATGACCATGGCAACTCTTACAAAGAAAACATTTAATTGAGGTGGTAGCGTACAGTTTCAGAGGTTCCGTCCATTATCATCACATGTGCAGGCAGATGTGGTACTGGCTATCTCTTGACCAGAAGGCAGCAGGAAATCAACTGGCTGTCACACTGAGGAAGCTTGAGAAAAAGAGACCTCAAAGCCCACCCCCGCAGTGACACACTTCCTCCAACAAGGCCACACCTCCTAATAGTGCCACTCCCTTTGGGGGCCATTTTCTTTCAAATCACCATAATAGGTCTAACACTCAGTACTGCAGTCCTAAAGAGTTTTATAAAATAAAGCAAAGGACTATCTTTCTTGAGGTTTTCATGGTAGTTCTAACTACAAATAAGTCTATGCTTTTCCTCTTTAGGATCTGAACAACCTAATCTTGGAGCTGAAAAGACAGAAGAAAGGGGCTTGGTAGATGGCAGAAGAGTTAAGGGCACTTAGTGCTGTATCAGAGGATCAGAGTCTAGATCCTAAAACCCACATCATTTGGCTCACAAAAGCCTGTAATTCCAGCTTCAAGGGAATGGATGCACCACCCCCTTGCCATTAGCCTCTGTGGGTACCTGTAGGGTCATGTACATGCAAACAAATAAAATATCTTTTATTAAAAGATAGAAAATAATAGCATGATTTATGGTTAGCTATTAGAACTGAAAGTTGCCTCCTGATAGAGATCTGGGCATGCTGACTTCCTTGGGAAATGCTGTCAGGTTTGCTTAGCTATGGTCATTATAAGAAGAAAAAAATCTTGGGTTGGAGAGATGGCTCAGGGGTTAAGAGCACTTGTTGCTCTTGCAGAGGAACTGGGTGTGATTCTCAGCACCCACATAGTGACTCACAAACAGCCATCTGTACTCCATTTCCAAGGGGATCAAACATCCTCTTTCTGACATCTGAAGGTACCAGGCATACATGTGGTCCACAGATATGCATGCAAACAAAACACTTATACACAGAAACTGAAATAAACAAATCTAAATAACAAATTTAAAAAAAAAAAGAAAAACACCCACACACACTAAAAAATGTGGACTTAGTGTCTAATAAGGGAGAGACCCACCATCTTCCAGTGCTGAATAGATTGAGGAAACCCCGTAGGTTATTATGAGTTATGATTTGTTTGTAGTGGTTGTGGTGGTTTGAAAGAAAAATGGCCCCCAAAGGGAGTGGCACTATTGGGAGGTGTGGCTCTGTTGGAGTAGGTTTGACTTTGTTGGAGGCAGTATGTCACTGTGAGGGCGGGCTTTGAGGTTTCCTATGCTCAGGGTACCACCCAGTGTGTCAGTTGACTTCCTGTGGCCTGCAAGATGGAGGACTCTCAGCTGCTCCTCCAGCACCACGTCTGCCTGCATGCTACTATGGTCTCCGCTAGGATGACAATGGACTGAACCTCTAAAACTGTAAGCTACCACATCAATTAAATGTTTTCCTTTATAAGAGTTGTCATGGTCATGGTGTCTCTTCACAGCAATAGAAACCCTAACTAAGACAGTGGTTTAAAACCATTTGGAATGAACAGGAGATTCTCCACCTATGTTATGACTACAGTTGCCTTAGAGTGGGTTCTGACTTACTGACCTCAATAATGTAAATCAAACTAATGAAGTAACAAGCAGAAACAGGGGACAAAGGTCACAAACAAACAAAGGTTACAAAGGTCACTGTTGCAGCAGTTCCCAGCAGCATGGGGCTAATTAAGACTATTAGTTTTCTCAGAGGTTTAGTAATTTCATAGTGAAAATATGCTTTGGCATACAAACATTTAGCCTAGGGCAATTCCTTGTAAGGAAAATCCAATTAAGTCAATGAGTGATTTGGGGGCTAAAATGACTGATCTGAACCAAAAAATGTTTTCCATTTCAAAAATTGTATCATGTCTGGTAGTGGTGAGGAGATGCATAAATTCTTTGGAAATTACTTCCGAAAAGAAGAAAAAAATATTTTTTCTATATGGTTTGAGCATCCCTGATCTCACAATTCAAAATCCAGAAACTGTTTGAGTAGTGGCATAGTAGTTTCCACAAGAGACAATTGAGTAGTTGCCCCACAGAGACAATTCTACACCATGAAACTATTTCCTCATGAACCTCAGAAAACACTGAATGGGATTACTCTCACACTGTGTCCACAGTATACACAACACAAATGGCCTTCCACTTAACTCACTGCTTCCTCCCAGAGCTCTGGTCTGGAGATGAATGGTTCTGCTTTTGTAATTTTAATCGGAGACCCAGTGACTTGCCTCAGTGACCTCTCTGAGCCACAGCTCAGCTCACCCTGTTAAACTACAGCAGGGAGCAAACCTCTGGCCTCCAATGCCACAGGCTTCTGAGGAATTTCTGGAGCCATGGTGAAGGTAAGCACAATGGTTTATGGAAACTGTCCACTCACTTGGGTATTGATTGATTAGATTCACTTGGAATAGGTACATAGTTTAAGTATGAGACTGGTTCTCTGGGATCCTGCTTTGCTTCAATTGTCCTTGTGGTCCAGGCTAAAATTAGTGGCACAGTACAGTTTACCTTTGGGGGAATGGCCTGAAAAAATCCAACCTGCTTTCTTCATGGAATCCTATCAGTGATCAGATTCACTTCCAGCCCAGACACAGAAAGTGGAGTCAACCAGCACGATAGCTGGAATGGGCCTGGAGGACACATACTGGGGTGGCAGTATTGACCAATGGCTCCCATCACATGACCTCTCACTGTCTCCATCACACCAGCCGTACCACCTCGTAGAAGCAAGCACACAAGACATGCAAGTTGACACAACTCCTGGGATGACGACCATGAGGCCTGCTCAACACCATGTTCCCAGCAAGGACTTAAGACGTAATAAACGATTCATCCTCGCGAGAGCTCTGCGAACACTCTTCTCCCTGTGAAGGAGACATGGGGAGGCTAACTTGCCAACATTCCCCATTCATGACGGGGTGGGGGCGGGGGCATAGCTAGTCTCCGAAGCAGGTGCTACAGCCCACTTGTTACCTGTATGTATATGTATCAAAAGTGGGGCCTTTAGCTAAGGTATGTGATCTGGCCCAAGTCCTTTGTCCTAAATTCTTGCCCAGATGCAGAAAGTTCTGAAACCTGTAATGTGAGAGTTTTAGAGACATGTCATTTTGCAGAAAAATCTGACAAGATGATATATAGTTGTATTTATCGCAACCAAGTATATTCATACCTTTTGCTACAGAAATGACTGTTGATTAGAGCATAATTATAAATCCTGATGTAGGTGCCATGTGAAACACACATACATATATATGTCTCATATTACATCACAAAAATAGTTTGTAATAAAAAAAACATGGTTCATCAAGTTGAACTTGGATAGAATCTTTATTTGAGGTTGTGATGTGTTCCCTATCTGTGGTGAGTGGACATGTGTGTCCTGATTTACCAGGAAAGTTTCACACAACGTTTTCGTACACCTATATAACATTCATTGCTCTACAATCCTTTGTCATACCAACCTTTCCCCCAAACTGAATTTTGATCTTAATTATAATGTCTTAGAAATAGATTAAAGAAAAGAAGAATTATGTCCAGTGTCCAGACAAAGAAATGTTACTTAGTGGTTGTAGAAGACAGTGCCCACAGGTTTGTAAGCAGTAAGTAGTGTTAGCTATCTATGCCATAGTAATATTTTTGTAGAATTAAGTGGCTCCATTCTCGTCAATGCAGGTTGATACAGAAGATTTTCTCTTTCTATTGTCTATGCATACCATAAATTGAACATGAAGCTCACAAAACAGATACCTATACATGCCTCACTTCTTTCCCCAAATATCCCATATGAGTGACAAAAATTATAATGTCATTAATGAAAACAGTGTTTACTGTTATTTGGTGGTCAGCGTAATTAATCCATAAAAACAAATTTCCAAATTATTTTTCCCATAAACCTATTGTGCCTCAGAGTTTCTAAGCTGCCTTCTCTATTGTGGCTCAGCACTGCCGGGAAATGTACTTAGAGAAGGGCATTGGCTTTTTGAGGTTTCCCCCACTGTGGCCGCTAACCCTACCGTAAAGGACTTCCAGATTTGCTTAGACCTTGAGGAGCTGACGTGGCGTAAATGGAACAAGACCGAAGTTGAAGGTCACGTTCTCCCCAGTGTCTGTTGCTGTCACTCAGCACTACCCATCCTCTCCTTAAAGGGAAGGAAGGGCTGAGTCTGTGAGATGGTCGAGTAGGTCCGGAGCTTGATCCCAGGGGCTCACACGGAGGAAGGAGAGAACTGACTCCTGCAGGTTGTCCTCTGACCGCCACATGTGGGCTATGGCCTGAGAACACCCCCACATGTGCACACACACAAAAGGAGTAACAATGTAATAATGATACAAAAAAAAAGAGTTAAAGGTGAGGAAGGGCTCTCCCAGAGACGTCCCTGCCATTAGACCAGCACTTCAGAAATGTAGACTCCATAAGGCACAAGAAAGATTGATAGCAGAAAGGGCATAGAAGGGACTTCGTTGTTGTTTGTTTTGTTTTTGAGCTACCTTCTCACGTATTTCAGGCTGGCCTCAAATTTGGCATTAGCTGAGGATGACCTTGGACTTCCGATTCTCCTGCTTCACCTCCTTAATGGTGGAAGGATAGGCATGTGTTAACATATCTGGTGAGGTTCTAGGACTGAATCTCAGGCTTCATGCATGCTAGGTAGATAAGCATTTTACCAACTGAGCTACATCCCCTACCAATGGATCTTATTTTTTTAGGTGAGTAACTACATGGAGTAAGCTTCCCTCAGAGTGGGACAAATCTTAAAGCCTACCTTGAATTTTTCAGTTTTGTCAATGAGAAAAAGAAAAAAAAAAAAGGCACAAAAGCAGCGATCTCCAAGACTAGGAATCTCCTCCTTTCTTTGTAGAAATCATGAGTCAGTACTAGCCAGGATGCTCTGGCAGAGAAAGAAAATCAAAATCAAAACCAAACAACAAAAACAAAAAAAAAAAAAAAAAAAAAACAGGTATGACAGTGGACAAGACACTGTGGTCTAAGACACCAGGCAATATTACCCTGGGGTTAGACTCATGGGCTCATAGACTCACAGACTCATAGTCAAGTACTCAATAACTGTGTGACCCTCAAAAAAGTTCATCTGCCCAAGGCTTCTCTGTCTCCATCTGAAAAACAGTTTGATCATGATATAATTAACTCAGACAATTTTGTGTGTTGCACAAAATATGCATTGTACTTACACTGAGCTGTCCATAATGCTTGCTAAACATTGGCTGTTTATTTTCTTCTCCTTCGTACAACCCAGAAAGCCTTCACAGAGGTGCAGAGATTTTAAGAGCCATTTGAGTAATCAATACTCGGAAAAGGTAAAACTCAAATCCGATTAAGGATTTCCAGTTTGTTTTGACTTTTTCCTTTTCTTGTTCTTCTTTCATATATTACATCCTGATCACAATTTCCCCTCTTTCCCCTCACCTAGACCCTCACCACCCCCTCTCCTGTTTCCCAGATCCACTGCCCCTCTCTGCTCAGAAAAGAGTCGGCCCCCCAGGGACATCAACCAAATTCAGAGTAACATGCTGCAACAAGACGAGGCACATCCTATCACATCAAGGCTGGACAAGGCAATCCAACAGGAGGAAAAGGGTCCTACAAGTAGGCAAAAGAGTCAGAGACTGCCCCTGATTCCACTGTTAGGAGTCTCACAAGAACACCAAGCTACTCAACCATAACATATATGCAGAGGACCCAGGTCAGACCCCTACAGGCTCCCTGATCTCTGCAAGCCCCCATGAGTCCTAGTCAGTTGATTCTGTGGCCCATGTTCTTGTGGTGTCCCTGACCCCTCTGGTTTCCTCTGATCTTTCGGCTGTGGGACTCTGCATCTGCTCCCATCAGTTGCTGCATGAAGTCTCTTTGGTCTCTTTGATGACAATTCTGCTAGGCTCTGCTCCCAGAACACTCTGCAGGCAGGACAAGCTGTAGGTTGTAGGTTTTGTGGCTGGGTAGGTATCCCAGTCCCTCTACTTGGGGCCTTGCTTGGTTACAGAAGATGGCCAGTTCAGGCTCTGTGTCCCCCATGACTGGGAATCTTTGCTAGGGTCACTCTTGTAGATTCCATGGAGTCTCCATTGCACTAGGTTTCCACCTCACCCCTGAAATGTCCCCCAGTTCCAGTCATTTATCCCAGTATTTTCACCTCCCCCCCCCATTATAGATGATAGAAAACACTCCAGTTACAAATATCTAGGTAAGCCATGAAAGCCACATAGAAAACATTAATTATAAAGTTGAGTGAAAAATAGAAAGGTCAGGTCTTCAAACAAAAACAGAGGAGTAACTTGAAGCTTGAGCTGTCAGCAAAAATGAGGATGCTCTCAGAGTAAGGGAGGGGGTGTGCTTTAGTACCAAGACTTCTGGGAATACACTGAGGTGTTGGCCTGGAGATGGTAAACATCTAAAAGCTGAAAGACAGACCTCTCTGCAAAAAAAAAAAAAAAAGACCAAAAGGACTCCACCTGGGTAAGCTTGCCCAGGGCTTCAGGGGAGGACTTCCCAAGAATTCATTGTTTAAAGGAAATCTGAACTGGAGCTCTTTTCATAGCAATGTTTCTACAACCAAAGCAGAATTCCCACACCTCACTGCCACAGATTATGAGTAAAAATGAGCTTTAAATAAAAATTATTAGACTACAGGAGAGTGCATCCTGCTGGGAGGCACATAGACTTCAGCAGACTCAACGAACATGAGAAGTAACATTATAATTTCTGAAGCTAATAGAGTCTGAAAGAAAAACCTAAAATTACTGGGTTTTAAAAGTTAAGGTTGTTTAAGACAAAAAACAAAGAAGAGAAACTCCAAAGAATAGGAGTTTGTAAAAAAGAACCAAAATTAACAACTTCCTCCTCCTCCTCCTCCTCCTCCTCCTCCTCCTCCTCCTCCTCCTCTTCCTTCACATTTATTTGTGTGTGAGAACATACCCATGCTAGGATGCACATGTGTGTGGAGGTCACAGGACAACTCTCTTTCCATCATGTGGGTTCTGGGCCTCAGACTCAGGTTGCAAGGCTTAATGGAAGACACTTTACCCACTAAACCATCTTGCTGGCCCCCAAAAACAATTCCTCTAAGAAAAAACAAAAACAAAACAAAACAAACAAACAAAAACACCCAAGACTTCAAGCCCTGGGCCCCAAGCGTTCATGTTTTAGATTCTTGGGCTTTGGTGATGTTAAAAAGTGATGGTATCTTTTAGAGCTAGGGCCCAGTAGGAGATACTTAGGTTATTGGGGGACCTTCCCTCAGAACAGCTTTAACACAGTTCTTGTGGAACTGTTGCTCACCTATCTCTCTCTGGTTTCCTGTCCCATACACTCCCTCCCTCACACTTGTGCTCCTGGCATCCATAATACCATGTGATCTGGTTTACTGCAGCGACCTTTACCAGAGCCAGCACTATGCAGTCTGGGCTTTCAACCTCCAGAGTGATGAAGTCCCCAACCCCATATATGTATTAGAGTGATAGGAAATGATACAATTCAATGAATAAGGCTCGATGGTTAAAAAACCATAATAGGACTAATTTGTAGATGATGAATAATATGGAAGATGGGGGCTGGTGAAGAGAGTTCAGCTCTCAGGAAGAGGGTAGCAATATTGGTAGCCTTTGTTAAGGAACTTAACATTTGGACAGGGGCTGAAAAGATGGCTCAATGGTAGAACATGGATCATTCTTGCAAAAAGGACTTGGGTTTAGTCCCCAGCACCCAAACTGGGGGACTCACAACTGCCTATAACTCCAGCTCCAGGAGATCTGACATCCTCTTCTGGACTACTCAATCACCTGTACATTCATGTACACATAAGTATACACGTATATACATAATTAAAAATAGTAAAAATAAAGCTAAAACTGGACAATGTTGTCATAATGAAAATGGTCAATTTCTAATCCAGCAGTGAGAGAGAAGTCGGAGTAAGAAAGGGTTAATGAGTCCATTTAATTACACACACACAGACACACACACGCGCGCACACACACACACACACACACACACACACACACACACACTCCTATACCTACATATCATTTCACAAATAAAAGTTAAGTTGAAATTCATCCGTAATTTTAATTTAGGATGGAAGCCCAGGTATGCTAGCTGACTTACACTATCAACCTGACATAGACTGGCCTTACCTGAGAAAGAAATGTCAACTGAAGGATTCTCCAGATCACATTAGCCTGTGCCCATGCCTATGAGGGATTATCTTGATGAATGATTGATGTGGGAGTATCTATCCCACCGTGGGCAGTACCATTCCCTGGGAAGGTAGTACTGGGCTATATTAGAAAGCTACCTAAGCACAACCCTGAGCCAGTGAGTCAGGAAGTAGCATTCCTCCATAGTTTCTGCTTCCAGTTTCTCCTTGCGTCCCTGCCCTGATGTCATCAATGGTGCACCATTACCAGGAAGTTGAAATAAACCCTTTCCTTCCCTTAGTTGCTTTTGGCCATGGCGTTTGTCAAAGCAACAGAATGAAACCGGAACACTAGGTATCAGTAAAGTGGTGAAACAGGACCTTCCATGCTTGTCTCCTACAGAGCCATCAACTTGGACAGCTATCCACACATAACAGTACCTTCAATAGCACTGGAGAAACAAGTCGAGAAATCATAGCACCTGGGTGCAAATCAAAACTAAGAAAAAATAACGCTGAAGAAGGCAAGAATCCTCCTTTCCCTAATCCTAAGCAGCACTGTGTGGAAGGGGTCACCAACACTTGTGGGCAAAGAAGCAAGCGAGCTTTGCCTCAGACTCCAAAGACCAGCTTACCACAGTAAAACCCAGAGGCAGAAAATATCCTAGTAAAATCCATCTCCCATGGCCCCACAGTTTAGGCTGCTACCCATGGATTGAATTTCAAGGTATAGCTCACCACAAGCACACCCCAGTCTGGCAGTAGTGGTAAGCTGATCTGAGTGTCTCTGAGCCTTCTTCAGTGTCAGGCCAACCCTAACAAGCTCAGGCTCTAGATTACCCCAAAGCTGAGTCTATCCTTCCTATATTACCAGGCAGCCCCCCATGAACCCAGGCTTTAGCACTATGCCTGTGATGGTTTGAATGAGAATGGCTCCCATAGGCTCATATATTTGAATGCTTGGTCTCTAGCTGGTAGAACTGTTTAGGAAGGATTAGGAGGTGTGGTCTTGTTGGAGGAGGTAAGTCACTGGGGGTGGGCTTTGAGGTGTCAAAAGTCTATGCCAGGCCCAGTATCATCCTCTCTTTCTCTCTGCCTCATGGTTGTTGTATCTCAGGATGTAAGTTCTCAGCTACTGCTCCAGTGGCACGTGTGCCTGCCTGCTGCCATGCTCCCCACCATGATAGCCATGCACTCTAATCCTCTAGAACCATCAGCCCCCAAATTAAATTCCTTCTCTTATAAGTTGCCTTGGTCATGGTGTTTTGTCACGGTAATAGAAAAGTAACCAGGACGAAGCCTATCACAGGCTGTACTCACATCCTTAGACATCAGTTGGCATGCAGCATGCAGACCTATTCCATCCTTCAAGATGGACCCCACAGAGATAGACTGGGGGCCCAGGAGTGACATGCTAGTCCCTATAGCAGTACCTTCCAGGTGAGCCCCTGCAGCTCATGCTCCAAAAGTCCCAAGTTCCAACCTTGTCCTGTAGACTTCAGTACTAAGCTGGTGTCCATGGACCCAGACTCTGAGATATCAGCTTTTTGTGACTGTAGATCCTAGGGAGGTCCTCACAACCTAGAGCCAGAAGTTAGAAAAGCCCTATTAATGTGATTTTTCAGGAAAGCACTCACATAACCATCCTTCAGGCTAGTCCCTGTCTATCCAGGCTCCAGTTCGGTCTCCATGGCTTTAAGCTCTAGGCTGGCCTATGGACCTGGCCAACACCCATAACTCCAGCTTCAGACTGGCCCATGTAAACCCAGGCCCCATGCTGGCTCCTACATCAGGCCATCTCCTAGTACCAGGCCAATTTTCATGACCCTAATATTTAGGTCTTCTTCAGCAAGCCTGGCACCTGAGCTCACCCTATTGTACCCAAGTACAGTGTTAACTCTAGAGACTGGCTCCAAACCATACTTGTAGAATAAGCTTCCAGGAAAGTCCTATAGACCAGATATGCCACTGTAGACTCAGACTCCAGGCCCACTTTTGTGGTCTTATCCAATAGGCCCATCCATTGTGTCTGTTGGACTGGAGCCATCCACCCTCCTACAGGCCTAGACCTGCTTGAGGATTCCTGAGACAAGCCTACCTGGAGATCATGCCAGACAGTCTGACATCTCTAGATGCCCTAAGCTGAGACATTTTCTCAGGTTTTAGAGACTGAAATGAATCCCTCTTTCTTTCTTTTTAAATGTGTATTGGTGTGACAGTGTCAGATCCCCTGGAACTGGAATTCCAGACAGTTGTAAGCTGCCATGTGGGTGCTGGGAATTGAATCTAGGTCCTCTAGAAGAGCATCCAGTGCTCTTAACCACTGAGCCATCTCTTTAGCCCCAAATCCCTATTTCTTTAGATGCATGAACACCAATGCCCAGCAAGAAAGATCATGAGCAATCAGGAAATACAACACCCCCAGAGGAAAAAAAGTAAAGCACTAACAAAGTGACCCTGAGGAAAGAAATGAAAGTTTATAAACTAACTGACAAAGAATTCAAAACAGCTTTAAAGAAGCCAAGTTAGTTGCAACAGCCTACAGATAAACAACTAAGCAGAATCAGGGAAACAGTCCATCAACAGCATGGGAAGTTCAGCACAGAGACACAAGCTGTGGGGGAAGACAAGACAGGAATTCTAGAATTAGAGACCACAGCGACTGAACTGAAAAGTCCCACAGCGAACTATAACAACAGAGTTCATGGAGTAGAAGAATGAACCGGTGAGCTAAGAAGACAAACACTGAAATCACCCAGTTAGAAGAACTGGAAAAAAAGGAATAAAGGGAAAAAAAGAAATTAAAAGAGCAAAGTTTCAAAAGTACAGAAGTTTAAAAACACAGGAGAAAAGACAACAGGCCAGAAAGATTACGCAGAATATTATCAGAGCACGTCCTAAATCTGTAAAGATATGTAAATAGTCTGGTCCTAGAAAGTTAAAGGATTACAATAAAATTCAATTCAAATAGTACAACAGCTAGATATATCGTCTGTTGACATCTAGAGATAAAGAGAACATCCTGAAAGCTGCAGGAGAAAAAACAACAACAACAACATATCAGATACAAAAGAGTTCCAACAGCTCTAGAAACCATATGGATCAAGAAAACTCTCCCAACCAGGAATACGCTACCTGGAAAAACTGTCCTTCAGGAAGGAAGAAATGGAGGCTTCCCCAGACAAAAGTGCAGAAACTTTGTGACCCCCAGATCTGTCTCAGAAGAAATGCTGACGGGAGTTCTTCATGGGGAAGGGAAGGAGTGGAGATTACTAATGCGGGACATACGCAAGCAGAAAGCCAAACTCAGAATGCTCTAACAGTGCAGTGATGTGTAAGCCATTTCTATATCCGACATGAATATTAAAAGACAAAAGTCCTGAAAGAAAGCTCAGGGTTAAGAGCACTGACTACCTGTCAAAAGGTTCTGGGTTCAATTCCTAGCACAGCAACTCTCAACTGTCTGTAACTCCAGTTCCCAGGGTCTCTGACACCCTCTTCTGGCCTCCAAGGGTACCAGGGATGCATGTGGTATGCAGATACACATGCAGGAAAAATACTGTACACATAAAATAAGATAATAAATTTTTAAATAAAAGCACTGTATTTAGAACAGTTTTTAAGGGATACACAACACATAAAGATGTGATTTATGAGATTAAAATATGAAATATAGATGGTAGAATTTTTCTTTTACTGTAATCCAGGTTAAAATATTAGCAGTTTAAAATAGCCTAATATAAGATTATTGTAAGTTTGTTGAGGTTTTTTTCTTTTTGTTTGTTTGTTTTGGGACAAGGGCTCATCATGTAGCCCTGGCTGCCCTGGAACTTGCTATGTAGACCAGGCTAGCCTCACACTCAGAGATCTGCCTGCTTCTGCCTCCTGAGTACTAGGATTAAAGGCATGAGCCTCTACACCCAGCTATTTTAAGATATTTTACTCCTGCCTCATAGAAACTCTAAGCAAGGACTCAGAGAGTCAAATGTATTTTCTATCATATTGATGGCTAGATTTTAAATATATCTGGCTTTTGTTGTTGTTTTGAGGTTTTTTTTTTTTGATGTGTATGACATAAAATAGAAGGGGAACTATTGGGAGGAAAGGTGTAAAGGGAGAGGGGATGAGGAAGGATCACTAGGAAGAGAAAGGTTATTATAATAGTCACAGGATAGTTGACCGTATTAAACACATGTGTCCATGTGTATACACACACAGCAACAACAACCACAAAAATCACCATAGAAACCCAACACAACCCAAGACACAGCCAGACACTGTCTCTAAATGACAGTGGCCTTAGAGACAAGAAAGAGTTAAGAAAGGAAAAGGACATTTCATGCAAATAGACACCAAAGAACACGGGTGACTGTACTTGTGGTATATGAAGTAGATTTTCAGTCCAAAACTGTAACACGAGAGCAGGAAGACCACAGCGCAGTGGTAAAAGGACCAGCGAGCTAGACTACATAACAATTATAGAGACTTGTGCAATATTAGAGAACCTAGTTACAGAAGCTACATATTGATGAATCAGAAAAACGGATTGTCAGACAAACACAGCGAGGACTTGGATGTAACAGTGCTGGTGATGAAGTGACCATCCAGACAGAAACCAAGAGAGACATATCAGGCCTCCACTACACCTTGATGACAGGCCTAACACACACACACACACACACACACACACACACACACACACACACGCACGCACGCACACAGAGGGAGGGAGGGAGGGAGGGAGAGAGAGAACATTATCCGGCAGCAGCAGAATACACATTCTTCTTGAGCAGTGGAATATGTATGGATCTGGCTCCAGAATAGATTATCTGTTAGGCTACGAAATAAGTCTCAGTGCATTTAGGAAGATCAACATCGTATCAAGTATCTTCTTCTCCAATCACAGTGGTATGGGACTGAAAAATCAAGAACAGGAGGAATCCTGGAAAATTCACAAGTACACCAGGCTCTCAGGGAACCTGCTCCTGAAAATCCCACAGGCCAAAACACAAACAAGAAACAAAACAGAGAAATTCAAAATGTGTTGAGACAAATGCAAATGAACATATAACATGCCAAATATGTGGCATGAGAGAAGCAGCAGGTAGAGGAGATTATAGCAGAAAACGCCTATGTCAAAACAAAGATCCAAGATAAACAGTTTACTATTATAATACAAGGAATTGGATTAAAAATAACCCAGCATTGGTAGGCCAGGGAAACAAGACAAGAGACAGAAATAAATGTAATAACAACCAGACCCATAGGAAGGTCAACAAAACTAGAGGTATTTTTTTTCAAAGATAAAATTAAATTAAAATATTTAGCTAAACTAAATGAGAAAGAATGAGTTGGGGATGAAGATACGGCAAACTGAAGACAGTGCTTTCCCTGGAACCTTGAGGCCCTAACTTTGGAGCCTCAGAACTCACATAAAAGGCAGACAAGCATGGTGGTTGTCTGTAATTCTCTCTCTCAGGAGGCAGACAAGGGCTCCCCGGAGCAAACTGGCGAGTGCTAACATCAGAACGCTTTAGGTTCAGTGAGAGACCCTGCCTCAAAGTATCAAAGTGAGGAGGGACTGAGGAAAACGTGTGTATCGACTTGAGCCGCCACATGTAGGCACACGTGATTACACATTCACGCCCACATGTGTAACCACATACATGCTTCCACACACATGAACATACATATACACATACACACACACACACACACACACACACAAAATGGGATCAGATGAATGAAGTAAATGAAAGTGGAAACATTAAGCTGATCACATAAAGAGACAAGGTGTGGAAGAGGCAACTATGAAATTCATATGCCAGGAAACTGGATATCCTAGAAGAAACTCTCCCATCAAACAAAAGCCTCGTATACCTCTGAGAAGCTGGAGGATCAAGAAAAATATCACAAAACTTCAAATATGAATAAAAAACCTCCATCAATACTATGAGATATACAAAGCAGGATGCAGAAAAAGACAGAGAACCTTGAATATGAACATAAAGACACATTATATGTCATTTCCAAGTAAGCTTCGCTGAGATAACTGTTCACTTCAAGAGACTACAGAACAACTCTGAGGAAAATCCAAGACAGCAGAAGGGATGAAATCACCCAGATATGAAATGAAAAAGCAATAACAAAATCGAAATTCTTTTTCTTAAGATTACCTTGCATACACAAGACCCAACCGATGTTGAGCAAACAAAGAGACATCAGTCATTATCAGTGAAAAGGAACAGACAGATAAGCTAGGTTTAAAAAAAAAATCTAGTCAAACACAATGCAGTATGCTGTCTGGGTTCTGGAACTAAAAATTAACATCAATGGAAAATTGTTGAAGTCCAAATAGAGCCTGAAGCTTAGTAGTAATAAACTCTTAATTTCTCTGCTTGGGAAATGGACCACGATTACATAAGCTGTTAACATCAGGAGACACTTGGGGGAAGGCATCCTGAAACACTCCACCGTCTTTGCAATTTTCTCTAAGATCATTCCAAAATTAAAACTAAGCTCAAAGCAACCCTGGTTAAGTTTTGCATCCCATTAGTAGTGCTGGTCTATCTCCAGCACAAGGACATTCACAGCATAGCTTGAATATCTGCTTCCTTTATGAGCCACCAAGATGCAAATCAATAGTTTCACTTTGAAGAACGGACCAGAGTATTCTTTGCAAGAAGAAAAATGGGAGAACAGATCAGGCAAAAGTTATGCCCTCAGCCGAGTCTACACAGAAACGAGAAATCCTCTCACACAATGACAAAGGTAGCCAGGACCTGAAGAATGATTCCCAGGGTTGTCCCTTGGTCTACACTCACACACACACACACACACACACACACACAGAGTTATGTTCTTACTAAGAGAAAACCTGAAGACTACAAATTACAAATTATGTTTCCCATTCCAAACCCACTGATGGACATTGCGTTGTCAAAGAAACACCAAGGAAGTTCTCAGTTGCTGCTACTGCCTCTCCCTTTCAAGGAGATCCCAGTATTCCCGAGGCTACAGGCACCATGTGCCTCATCTCCTCTGCTCCTATAGGAAGATGTATGTGGAAAAATGCAGGCTGTAATTTATACTAGTCCCAATAAAAGCATCACATCCTGCCACTGGACAGGCAATGTAGCTAAAGCATAATAAACGCTACCACAAAAGCAAGACTCCAAGGTGAGTATAAAGAGGAGAAGCAATCCAGAGGTCAACATTTTCCAGAAGCAAGTTGGACAGGGACAGTGAAAATCCTTCAGGGTATTTGGTTTAGAAAAAAAAAAAAAAATTCCGCCAGCACATATTTATATAACTGTTTTAAATGTCTGGAGCGCTTCACTGGATAAGAAAGTGCTCATATTTATCCGCTGTTCCATATCATCATTTATTTTACTTAAGAACATCAAAAGAGTTCCGTTTGCATATTTCCCTCCATTTATAGAGGGAGAAGAGTGCTCAGAGGGACCTCAGGCTAAGTGGCAAATCCTTGTGAGCTGGTATACTGCCACTGTTTGACAAAATACCACTCATGCACTAAACACCACACGTCCAATCTCCTTTTGCTAGCTTAGCTGCACTTTTGGAAGTGTCCAAGAACTTTATGGGCCATCCAAGGGACACACAACCCGACCTGACCCTCACTGACAGTGGAGGAAGTATGTGGGTGACGGATCTTTTCCCATTGGTTCCCTTCGACTCAGGCTGGGATGTTCCTCAAGGCACTGACAGTGTGCCCACAGCACCTGTGCTCTGCACAGCCTCAGTTTCCCCCTCTGTAAAATGGGGCTAGTGAATGGACCTGTCTCAGGGCTACTGGGAGGGTTGAGAAAGAATTAATTCAACCACCACAGTGAGGAAATTGCTGACAACAGAGACACACTAAGGGCTTTAATAAATATTCCATGCCCAAGTGGACACGTGAATGGATGAACATATGGAAGAGCGAATTCTCTCACTTCCAGAAAAGCAACAAGTAAATCTATGGCATGGTTCCCCCCCC
>CABHPH010148484.1:0-29486 GCA_902168325.1 Peromyscus nudipes
CTTCAGTAAATTTGTGTGAAAAATGGAGTAATGAAATAATTATGTTTTTATCCCTATTAGCATAATTGCATCTTGGGAACAATCGAAGCTTAGTAATAAGTCCAAACATAGATGCTGATTGTCTGGCCACAGCAGAACATTCTGGTTATAATGAGGGGACCAGACACATGAGAATACAGCTGGGTAGTGACTTGGACATGAAGGGACATGGTAATATAGCTGAGCAGTGACTTGGGGATACCAAAACATATTGGGAGTTCAGCTGGGTAAGTGACTGAGGGACACTGATCTTGCAGTTCTCATTTCATTGTGCTTATAGAATCCATAATGTTATTCCATAATCCACATACTTGTTTCCAATGTAAGGTCCTTATCTAAAGATATTTCTCATGTTTCCTCTAGATTTTATTCTGAGTTTTCTATGCTTATATTCTTCTGTGGTCCAGCAGGTCAGATGGGAAGAAATGAATATTAAGCATCCATTGCTGTGAAAAGAGGAGTGTTAATGTTGAACAATGTGCCCATATCTGACTAGTCTCCTTCTTAGCCCATCTGATTAGTGTCTATTAAAGATTTGCTTTTTGGAATAGCTTTTACACATTTGAAAGACTGACTTTTTTTTTTTTTGGTTTTTCGAGACAGGGTTTCTCTGTGTAGCTTTGCACCTCTCCTGGAACTCACTTGGTAGCCCAGGCTGGCCTCGAACTCACAGAGATCCGCCTGGCTCTGCCTCCCGAGTGCTAGGATTAAAGGCTTGTGCCACCACTGCCCGGTGACTATTTTTATAGCCACTATAAAAGTTAGAAAAAATATTTCTCGAGTAGAAAATAAACACAATGTTAGATGGGTTTAATATCTACTGTCCTAACATAGAGGTTCTTTTGAACTGTGAAAGACAGCATTTTCATATAGAAAGAGTGTAGCAATCATAGGCTGAGTCAATTTAGTTAATTAAATTAGTTTCAACAGAGAAGCCTGAATTTTTATCCTTTTACTCCAAGATTCCTGTGTCTACCCATGCAACTAAATGTAAATTATAGTGTAAAATATGAATAAAGCACTCATTCATCCAAATTACCTATACACTTTATATAAATTGCTCTTGTGGGTTTCTTCCATTGTGATTATTTTCATCTCAAAACACAAATTGATTCCAGCTCACCCGGGGCTTTTGTTGAGGCTTTTAAGTTGCAAAGTGCCTCAGTTTCAGATCGCATTTTCAAAGCATTTCACAAATTACATATATTTATGAAAACAAACTACCATTTCTCTGCATTCATATAGCTTCCTAACTGAGTTATTGAGACAAAACAAATCAGCAATACTTCCCTTAATATTCAGTTCTTTGGGCAATTTTATTTAAGGCAGATTGAGGGAAAATTATTTTTATGGCATAGGGATTTTTTTTCCTGGGCCACAGACATTGTAGAATCAACTACAGAAAAAATAATCTGTGTTGACATGGTTGGTGTTTTATACTAAGCATGCACACCAACGGGGCTGAACAACCTCTAAAGAAGGTGATCTGGCACTGTCTCAGAGACAAAAATGCACACAATGAACAAAAAAAATAAATTACATTTGTAGCCAGGTGGTGAAAATGTGTACCTCAGGAGGCCAGGAGAATGTACACACTCAGGAGGCAAAGGCAGGCAGATCTCTGTGATTTTGAGGATAGCCTGGGCTACAGAGCAAGTTCCAAGATAGAAAGGGCTACACAGAGACACCCTGTCCTGAAAAACCAAATAAATAAATAAATGAACATGGTAACAAAGAAGAATTATGTGAACTGAAATGTGCTGGCTAGTTTTATGTCCATTTGGCACATGCTAACATCATCTGAGAGGATGGAACCTCAATTAAGAAAATGCCTCCTTAAGATCAGGCTGTAGATAAGCTTGTGAATCATTTTCTTGATTAGTGATTGATGGGGAAGGGCCCATCCCATTGTGGGTTTGACTACCCTTGCTTAGTGATCCTGGGCCCCATAATAAATCAGGCTGAACAAGCTATGATGAACAATCCAGTAAATGTGTTCCTCCATGGCCTCTGCATCAGCTCTTGCCACCAGATTCCTGCCCTGTTTGAGTTCCTGCCCTGACTTCTTCAATAATGAATATGTGTAAGCCATGAATGAATGAGTTGGAAGTTTAAGCCAAATAAACACTTTCCTTTCCAAAAAAAAAAAAAAAAGAATTATGTCCTGCATTCATTCTCAATGCCGAGGCTTCAGAGAAAAGTGTCTGGTACTATTTATGTCAGGAGGATGCACTTATCACAGAAAGAACTCTCTTGTCTTCACTTTCCCTGTCCTTATCCTCTGAGGTCTCATTCTTTAAGCCAGCTGCATGGTGATCACTCCTGTTGAATGATTAACATTTCTTTTTCTTTTATTTTCTGCTTCAAATTTTCAATATTAGCCAACAAGGCATTCAATATTATTATGCCAACTTCAAACAAAACATATTTTAGCAAATTCTCCCCAACTCGTGTTTCCCTACATACAAAATGTATTTTAGCAAATTCTCCCCAACTTGTGTCTCCCTCCTACCTGAACCCCAACCCCACTTGTAAACTCCTACCACGGGCTTTTTTTTTTCTTTTCCATGTTCACTGTGTCCTCTGCTCTTTCTTGGAATCTCTTTTTATCCTCTCTTGGTCTTCTCTCTAGTATTTTAGGCTTTATTCACACTTAACACACACAGAGGTTAATATCTGCATATGAAAGAAAGCAAGTAGTTTTTTTTGTCTTTCTGGGTTTAGGTGACCTTACTTAATATTATTCTTACCTAATCCATCAATTTTCCTGAAGATTCCACAATTCTTGTTTTCCTTTGCATCTTAATAAAATTCCATTGTGAACTTTACCACATTTTCCTTATCCATCCTCTAGTCTGGTTCTAGCCTATTATTGTTGTGAGTAGGGCAGCAATAGACATGGATGTACAAGTGTCTCTGCTCGAAGATAAGGAGTCATTTGGGTGCCTGTCCAGAAGTGGTGTATCTGGGTTACATGGTACTTCTGCTTTAAATTCTTTAAAGATCTTCCACAATGATTTCTACAACAGCAGTGCTAGTTCACAGTACCACCAGCAGGGAGTAACAGTTCTGCTTTCCCTTGAAATCACCAGCATTATTGTCGCATTTCTTAATGATAGTCATTTTGATTGGAGCGTGACGATGTCTTCAAGTCATTTCAATTTGCATTTTCCTGATGACTGGAGGCACTGATGCTTTTGAAGGAAGTTGTCCACCATTCATGAGTCTTCTTCTAAGAACTCTTCTCCCACCATTAGCCCAGTGACGGACTGGCAGTTCCATGTCCTTAGTTTTAATGTTTACAATTCTTTATAAATTCTGGCTATCAGTTCCAATTTGAAGTGTCATTGGTATAGATTTTCTTCATTGTGTGGACTGTCTGTTTTCCCTGCTCCTTTGCTGTGTGGAACCTTTATAATTTTATGCAGTTCCATTTGTTGATTGTCGAGGCTAGTTCCTGGGCTATTGTTACCAGAAAGTTATTGCCTGTATCTATGTCATGAAAAGGATTTCCTGTCTTCTTCAAGCAGTTTTAGTTTGTATATTGAGATCTTCAATCCACTTTGAATTGATTTCTATACAGGATGAAAGACGCATATATATAATATCATTTTCCTGTAGGTAGTTTCAACACGATCTCTTGAAAGAACTGCCTTTTTTCCACTGAGTGGTTTTGATACCCTTGTCAAATGTTAGGTAGCCAGTGGTTGTTTCTTTCTTTCTTTCTTTCTTTCTTTCTTTCTTTCTTTCTTTCTTTCTTTCTTTCTTTTTTGCTCTTGTTGTTTTTTGTGTTTTCTTTTGTTTTTGGAATGATTTCTGTGTCCTCTATTCTGTTCCAGATGTACTGGCTAGTTTTTTGTCAACTTGCCATAAGCTAAAATCATCAGAGAGGTGGGAGCCTCAATTTAGAAAATTTCTTCTTTAGATTAGGATGTAGGCAAGCCTGCAGGACATATTCTTAAT
Source organism: Peromyscus nudipes (assembly GCA_902168325.1). Lineage (NCBI taxonomy): Eukaryota > Metazoa > Chordata > Mammalia > Rodentia > Cricetidae > Peromyscus > Peromyscus nudipes. The sequence goes on from CABHPH010148484.1 coordinate 4,003, forward strand.
TAGTGATTGGTTGGAGGAGGAATGAGCCCATTGTGGGTGGTGCCATCCCTGAGCTGGTAGTCCTATAGGCTGAATAAGGCTGGCAAAATGCTGGCTGACTAAAGCCAGTAAAGGGCACCCCTCCCCCATAGTCTATACATCAGCTCTTGCCTCCAGGTTCCTGCCCTGCTTGAGTCCCTGCCCTCACTGCTTTTGCAGATGAACTGTTATATGTAACTGTGAATGAAATATATCATTTCCTCCCCAAGTTGCTTTTGGTTGTGGTTGCTTTTGGTTGTGGTATTTTATCATAGCCATAGAAACCCTAACTTAGTCAAAGTGGTACCCGGATAATGGGGTTTTGCTGTGAACGACCTCACCATATGTTTTGGGAAGGATTGTGGAAGGACTTTGGAACTTTGGACTAGGAAAGCCATTGAATGTTCAATGCTTGGTGAGTTGTTCCATAGGAGCTTGGAAGATAAGAGTGCTGAGTGACATGCAGATGATGGAGTCCTAGTTCGTGAAATTTCAGAAGGAAGTTTAAAGACTATATTAGGAACATTTGTTATTTTGAATTAAGATTCTACAGTTCTAGGTAACTTAGCCTAAAGAACAAGCTGTGATTAACAATATGCCAGAACTACTAAAGTGAAACCTTTGTATTGCTGGGAGACTTGGTGCCAGTCAGATGAAGCTGAGAAATGAGCTGTGATTAAAAAGAGACCAGCATCATTGAGGTTAAATCTTCCTGAGCGTCAGCATACAGAAGCTCTCTTCCAGAAGAGGCCAATGTTGTACCTGCCATTGGTAGGTGAACTTGGTAATGTAAGAGTCACCCAAATGGTACTGGTTTTGAAGGCATGAAGTGGTCATGGAGAGCAGCTGAGGCTTGGTATTGTGCAGCAGGCTTGGAGTCTTAAAGATATTTAGGCTATTGGTGAAAGTGCACCGCAGCTGCAGGAAGGGACCCCGGCAGTTTCGGAGATGCCAGAGCCATGGGATGACCACCAAGGGCAGAAGCAGAGTAGAGTGAAGTCAGGTGGAGGCTAGAAGACAAGCTATGTGTGCTGTAGTGGGCAGAGCTAGAGAAGTGACCCAAGCCCCTTGGACGAACCCAGAAGATTGTGAGTGAATCCCAGATCATTGGAGTAGTGTTATTTATACTGTTAGATTTTGGTTTTGCTTTATTTCGATTGTGACTGTGCCCTGGTTCTTCCCTCTTGAAGGAAGCATTTAACATAATTTTAATTTTTACAGGAGCCGAGAGCTGAAATACTTTGAAATTTTGAAAGATTATTTTGGATTTTTAAAGAGATTGGATATTTTAAAGAGGCTCCACTTTTATGTGTTTGAATTTATAATAACTATGGGACTTTTATAGTTATTTATATTTTATACTGTAATATTAATATTCACGTACCTTCTTGAAGATAAATGAGAAAGGAAAGGTTTTATTGAAGAGTAATGTGTTTGTGTGTCAAGCTGACAAGGGATCAGTTGTACTGGCTAGTTTTATGTCAACTTGACACAAGTTAGATTCATCAGAATGGAAGAAACCTCAATTGAGAAAATACCTCCAAAAAATTGGGCAGTAGACAAGCCTGTAAGGAATTTTCTTAATTGGTGATTTATATGGAAAGGCCCAGACATTTATGGGTGGTGACATCCCTGGGCTGTTGGTCCTGGGTTTCCTACAAAGCTATTAGAAGCAAGCCAGTCAGCAGCATCCCTGCATGGCCTCTGAACCAGCTCCTGCCTCCAGGTTCCTGACCTGCGTGAGTTCCTGCCCTCACTGCTTTTGATGATGAGCTGTTATATGGAACTGTGAGTGAAATATACCTGTCCCTCCCCAAGTTGCTTTTGGTTGTGGCATTTTATTACAATAATAGTAACCCTAACTAAGAATGTCCATATTTTAAATCTGTCTCTTTTTGAGTAAGGATCAGGCTGCAGTTGTCACTCTGACTCCATAGTATAATTTCAGATTAGGTAGTCCCATAATTCCTCCCCCTCTACTTTCTCCTCAGGATTGTGCTGGATGTTCTCTTATGGTTTTATATGAATTCTTGGATTTTTCCTCTAGTGATATGAAGAAAGAAATAAAAAAAATTAATGTGAGTTGCATTGAATCTATAGATTACTTTTGGCAATATAGCCATCTTCACATACTTATCCTGCCAATCCAGGAACATGGGAAGTCTTTCCATCCCATTTCATGTTGCCATATTGATATTAGCATTAGACCTTGGGTATAAACAAAAAAGGAAGGTTATGGTTTGACAGTAATATATATTTGTGTCAAGTTGACAAAGATTCAACTGTCCTGGTTAGACTTTTGTCAACTTTACCTTCCTATTCTCCTTTAAACTCATGGCCTCGTTTATCACTAATTGTTACTGCCTGCTTATGTGTATATGTGTATGTATATGCATATGTGTATATGTGTAGAGATAGTTATTAGAATACTCCTAAAAACTCAAAAAACAAAGAATTAAAGCTAAATTACTATTCAAAAATGGGCCAGGGACCTAAATAGAGAGTTCTCAAATGAGGGAAAAAATATGGCTAAGAAGTATCTTAAAAGATGCTCATCAACCCTAGCAATTAGGGAAATGTAAATCAAAACAACTTTGAGATTTTAACTTATGCCAGTCAGAATGTCAAAGATGAACAAAATAAACAGTAGTTTTCTTTTTAATAACAATAATTATATATATTTACATATGTACAACGTATTTACATCTTTTCTACCCTCTACCATCTCTTGCTGATGCCTCCCATGCCTCCTAACTCACTTTCAAATTAATGGATTCTTTTTATTTAATTGTTATTGTTGCATATATATTATATATTAATAAATACATAACTTGCTGAGTCCATTTAATGTTGCTGGTAATATGTTTTTAGGGCTCTCCACTTGATACTGTATAGCCAGTTAGGGAGCTCATCCTTAGGGAAGAGTGATTCTTCCTTTCTCAGTAGTCATTAATTATCTGTAGCTATTCATCTAGGGGTAGGTTCTTGTGAGAGTCCTACCATGACATTGCCATATCCACTGGTACTGCTTTGTTTCGATCTTACTTAAGCTACTATATTATTGAGATTTCATGGGAATAGCTCCCCCGTCATGTCTAGAAGAAACAATCTTTCAGCAGATATCCTGGTACTCTTGAATTTAGAACTTTTCTGCCCCCACTTCCAGGTTCCCCATGGTCAAATGTTCTCAGCATTTTGACTGATAGTGACTTTCTGTAACTGTTTCCGTTTGCTACAGAAGAAGCCTCTTTGATGAGGGCTGAGAGCTATGTTTATCTGTGGGTATAAGGTTCCATAATAATGATATAGTTAGAGATTATACAGGTTTTGAAAGTAGAAGTAGTAGGTTCTCTACTAGGTTCCATGACCTTACCAGCCATAGGCAGTTGGTTCGGTTGACAGTACTAAGCATGATTTCCTTCCTATTGAATGAGCATTTAGTCCAATTAGACAGCTGTTGGTTATTCCCAAGATATATGTGTCTATTATGGTTGGATGTATCTTTCCATGCTTGTCATTGTTGTAGTTTGAGTCACAGCAATGATGACTACTGAGTATGCTTCTCTCTTAGTAGATTGCATATTATCTTCTAGTTTGATGAAATCTAATTTTCAGGGAAGATGCTTCTGGGTGAGATCCAGCTTTAATCTTCCCAGCCCTATGTCCTAAGAGTGTGGTATCTTCAGCAATATGGACCTACCCTTCAAACTCTGGGTTCAACCAAGGCAACCAAGAAAAACAGCAATAGCCCACACTAGACCAACAACTTATAGGGAGGTTTCTTATTCCTGCCTGGTACTGGGGATTTTGTTAAATAGTCTGTGCCTCTTGGGGGACATTTTCATCTCAAGCAGTATAACTTCATCCAAACTGTGTGTGTGTGTGTGTGTGTGTGTGTAAGGAACACAGCACAACAAGACCTATGGGACATAGTAAAAGAAATCCTAAGGAGAAAATTTGTAACTTTGAGCTCCTACTTTTAAAAAGGTATGTCAGAAAGAGCATGATTAAATGAATAAATGGTTTAGTGATATCACTCAAAAATGCAGAAAAAGAACAAACCAAACCCAAATCTAGTACACAGTAGAAATTAATGAAAGACAAACAAACAAAAATACAAAGAATCTAAGAGCTGATTTTTTTATAAGATACACAAGATCTGCATACCATTGGCCCACTAACCAAAAGAAAATAAAAGAGAGGACCCAAGATTAACAGAACCACAAATAAACAGGGAAATATTACAACAGATACCAAAGAAAGGTAATACAATTTTAATATTAAATTGGAATTTCTTTTTACAATTATCTCATTCTAAATTAATATATTATTTTATCTAATTCCTTTGGATTCTTATTTTAATGAATTGAAATAGTCTTTCGAAAGCAAATTCTATTTGTGTCAAATTGTTGACAAGATTATATTTATCTGTTACTTGATTAATTCACATTTCTACATGCAGATAGTATTTCTTAAAAATACACATACATTTCTATGCAAGAAATAGCAACTGTTTGTCTTATAAGGGAGGAAGTCTGTTATGTATAAGAACATTCTTACACACATTGTAATATTCTTTGCAAAAAGTCTAATAAATAATAATATCCATGGATTCTATGTGCATTTAGTATTCATGAAAAATAGATTTTCTAAATTTGCTAATCATTTTATATTTGTAACTACTACAATCATGACCCTTGTTCCATTTTAATTTTACACGAAAAAAACAGGTAAATACAATGACAGACATGAGGCATACCACAATTTTCATTGTTTATATCTTGATGGTAACACTAATTTCTGTAAGATATAAAATTTCTTATTGCATATCTTCTCCATGCAAGCTGATAAAACGGGAACCTGCATAAGGACCTTCCACTGTCTCTTCTCATAACATACTTTACCTCACAGGTGTGGAAGCCAGCATGAGGGTTTTTATTTCCATCAATTATGTTGTCCTGTGTAAGCATTTACGGAATACCCATGTGCAATTTTCAGAAAAACAACAAGCAGAAGTCATTGCTACCTCATAAAATCCTCATGCTGTAAACTTAGAACACTTTTTATAGATCCCCTGCCACCCATAAGCTCTCATGCTGGTGGCCCTTGATGCCATTTCAAGTAGTCATTTTCAGTGTTAGAGCCTATTCATGGAAGTCTTTATTCTAAACACTGCTCTTTCCCAGTTGGACAACTATATTGGCAAAATGATGGTAGGATTATCTCTGGAAGAAGAAACAAGCACATACAGATACTTTCACAAATGTACAGACATATCCATGCATTTTTATTATTGTAGAATTCTTTTTCAATGGGAACCTACCTACCACCTACTCATTGGACTATGGAATCTGGAAATGAGAAATAAATTGTATTGTAATAAATGAAGTCAGCTTTATGTTTGCCATCTATTATTTCCCAGTTTTATTATTGAGTAATGTATACGCCCATAAGCTGTATATGAACCTCCAGTAGAAACATCACAGGTTCCAAGTCTTTCTCAAAAGTTCCTGTGACTCTTGCCATTGCAGCAGCCAGTACCATGTCACTAACCACTGTGTCACGCTTCGACCCTGTTTTGGTGATTAGAAGTAATACGTAGGCCCTTGCCATCCTTAAGAGCATTGACCCTGGTAAGTTGTAAGTCCGCATTGAGCTCTCACATGTTGCCATGTCTTCTTTATCAATATACCTCCTCACCCTATAGAAAGATGGGTCATCGGGACTCTTTTAGGGACATAGTTCTCAAGTGGTGACTTCTCCATGTTGTTTGTTTATTACTCTTTTGGGAAGCCCACCACCAAGCTCCCAAATAAATCACACACGGAGGCTTATTCTTAATTATGGTTGCCTAGCCTTAGCTTGGCTTGTGTCTAGTCAGCTTTTCTTAACTTTAAATTATCTCATCTACATTTTGCCTCTGGGCTTTTCCCTTTCTGTTACTTTTGTAAATCTTACTTTTACTCCATGGCTGGCTGTGTGACTGGGTGGCTGGCCCCTGCACTCCTCCTCCTTCCTCTCTCATTCTTTGATCTCTCCCAGATTTCTCCTTGTATTCATTCTCTCTGCCTGCCAGCCATGCCTATCGTTTCTCCTGCCTTGCTATTGTCCATTCAGTTCTTCATTAGAATAACAGATATTTTAGACAGGTACAGTAACACATCTTCACAGAGTTAAATAAATACAACATAAACAAAAGTAACACACCTTAAAATAATATTCTACAACATCTTCTTGCATATATATCTAATCCAATTCTAATTTCCTACCTTCAATAACCTCTACTTTTCATCCATTCTTTGCTAAACAACCTTGCAACATGTCTACTGGGCTTCAATCTCAATTGTCAAAATCCTTAGGAAAATACTCAGAAGTAGCACTTTGCCTGAAATAGAAAGATGAAAGCATTTATAAACACTCTTCAATGGAACACATCACAAGATTAAGTTTGGTGTAAACCATGAGGAGAAAATTTAACACCAGAATAGCATTGACTCCATCTTTTCTTCTCTGAGTTTGAACTACTGTTTGAAACACCTGCTCTATTCTTACAATTGTGCTTTCTAAGCAGCTGATTGTCCTAAACCCAGAGTCTGCTCCCCACTTCTGCAAAAGTTGGTGCTGGTGGTTTCCCTTTAACAGTCCTTTTTTAAGACAACTCCATAGAATGTGTTAATTTCATTTCCAAAGTGGTGTTAAATTTGTAAGTGCCACATCTTACTCAACAAGTATCCTCTGATGGTGGTAAAATAATGGTTAATCCATTTTTCTAATTGTACTCAATATCATAACCAGGTTCCTGTTTCCCAGATGTGGTATTCAGATTGAGAGGGAAAGGAGGATATATTTCACCAAAGGGTGCGAGCAAAACAGAATGTACATCCCACTGGAATACCTTAACCGAATGAGGGAGATCATTTAAAGAGTTTCCGTTGAGTCCGGATAGTCATGCAGAATGTCTGTGCTCTGCATAAGTAAGGAGGAAAGTGGCTGCTTTGAGGACTATAGTGTCATCTTCACGAAGATGACAACTTCGGGCAGGTTCTGAGACAATGGACCTCTGTACACAAAATGAACAGGAAATAACTCATTTGAGAACTACCTGCAATCATTTTTACGACTCTACATGCTGCAAAGTTTATCTCTTTTTCCTCATCTCTCATTCTTTTCTTTCTTGTTATTTTTAACAATTATTTCTTTAAATTTTTTAGAACACAATTATACCATTTTACTCTTCCCTTTCTTCTCTCCAAATCTTCCCATACGCCATGCTTCCTTGCTCTCTTCCAGATTCATGACCTCTTTCTTTATTAACTTTTGTTACATACATATATAAATACATACATACAGATAGATAGATAGATAGATAGATAGATAGATAGATAGATAGATAGATGCCTAACTACAAATCTTCTCAGTCTGTATAATGTTATTGGCATGTTTTCAGGGCTGACCATTTGGAATTGAATAACCAATTGGTGTGCTCTTCCCTGGAGAAGACTATTTCTTCCTGCTCACAACATTCCTTAGTTGTATGTACTTCTCTCTATAGGGTTGAGGCCTCCTGGGATTTGTTTTCTACTTATTCTCTTCCAAACAAACTCTCAAAATGAAGAAAGACAAACAAATGAGTTTTGATAGCAGAGTATCTTTAACAAGGATGTGTATGATCACTATGCTGTTGTCTTTCTATATGCATATAGACAGAATTGCTCCCAAGGCCACATGTCACAAAATAACAGTTACATATATTACCTGAATATCTTAATGAGAAGAGCCAAATTGTTTATTTTGTTGCTTGTACTACAGGGGACAAAAGTAGAAATAGAAATAGAGATGCCTTGGAAGATTAAGTAGTCATCCCCCAAAAGCTAATTTCTAGGGCTTTCACTTTTAAACCACAAATTAGACTAAAATCTAACTTGGCTTTTCAGGCCTCCATACCTTAGTATTTAGTGACAACTGCCATCTCTAGAACATATGTTAAATTTACTGGGAAATCATTTGGATTCCAAAAGTCACCCATATATCCCCACCATATTGAATAAGGCTTTCTGTCTTTAAGAATATCTGAAAAGGAGAAAGTATGGACTCTTCAGATCATTCAAGTAATGTTTTATAAAATGATTATTTCTTTTGTGGTGCTTTTAGGCTTTTGAACTAAATAGCTTATTTTTTTTTCAGGCAGGCTCTAGTCTTCACAAGCAAATAGAACTCTATGCATGGTTTCCAAAGCAGGGATATTAATATATAATCATTATTCATTCTGTCATTTGTATTATAAAAATGATAATGAGTCAGCACATATTCCTAGTTCTGCCTCACATCTCGCTGTGCTTCAGTTAAAACACATTTGAAATGGCAGTGGAACTCCTTTGAGTCGCTTTAATTTTGTTGCAAAATATCTCTTGATGATATTCCAGGAACAGGTTGAAGAAAAACATTTGTGACTTTAGAATTTAGATGACTCGTATTGCTTAGGCTGGATTTCTGTGTTTGTGTATCTCTTTAGTCTTTCTACTGATCAAGTTGGAATCCCAGAAGCCAGCTGATAGAGAGTTGAGGATGCAATAGCCTTGTAAGCAGAGCATCCTTCTTTCAACTGTGGGGTGCCTCAGTAAGGCCAAGCCAAAATATTAATACTACCTTTAGAAGCTCACCCTTTTGGAAAACTGAAAAACCTTTGTTGATCACACTTTTTAAGTTTAAATTGGTAGTATCTTTGAGGAGGGGATTTATTTTGTAATTAATTCAGCACAGTTTAAAGACTGACATTCCATATGCCACTCATTAAGTTAGGGACTTTTAACCTTGCATCTGCATTTGGATAACCATTTCTCAGATTTGAATATGATTAGTTGTCCAAAAATCCATCTTATCTTTTTTAATCAATAGGCACATGTTGAGTATCAAGTGCATGCTAATTTGTCAACTATTTACCATGATGTATAAATACCTGTATTCTAGCAGCTCACAAAGTAGTGAGAAATACTGGCATATAGTTACATCATCTTATCAGTAAGGAGCAAGTGTACTTCTGCAAGTGATGCCCAACATGAGAAGTGGAGCATGCCAGTGTCTGGGTAAGGATTTGAGATGTTTTACAAGTTACAATGCTTTGTTAAGTGTACATTTATCTACCATGATATTTCTTGAATTTATTTTCAGTTGTGTTTTCTTACCTTCACATGCTTCCCTTTTTTAGTTAATTTTTATTTTCTTTCATTACAGTTAGTGGACATAGTTTGTAGGATTTCAATCTTTGGAAATTTTTTGAAAGCCACTCTTTGACATAGACATAGTTCCTAATCATTGATATCCTGCTTCTTATGGGAACGGTATGATCTGTTCTAGAATTTCTGACCTTAGATCTTTTTGATGCTATAGTTCAGCACACCAACCCCCAAACACTATCTCATCAAAGCAGGTCAGGCCAGGTCAGTGTGTTTTCTCCATTTTGCATACAGCAGGCCATGCTGAGCCTTGTGTGTTACCTTCTGCAGCAGTTGACAGAGCAGGGGACTCTCGTCTTAGGCCACTGTTCTCAGTGGCTTTTGGGACCCTGCTATGTCAATTACCTACACAGAAAAAGCATATCTACAGTATTCTTCCTTGTTTATTTTATCTTTCTGTCCTGAAATCCAAAGCTGGCATACCCAGGGCTTCAGTCATTGGACTTGCTTTCCTAATTGTATTTCCTACCTTATTGATAGCATTTTCTTCCCTACTGACTTCCAAAGTTGTGGTTCCATGCATATTTTTCATCTGAAATTTGCATTTCTGCATCCACTTCTCTGATGTCGACACATGAACTCAAATAAGCATCTTGAAATTGGCAAGTTCACAAAGGCTCTTAATTCCCCACCCCTTGATTACCCTGGCTTAATCCCCTTCTTCCATAAATGTTTCTTCACTCTGTGCTTCCATTTGCTCAGTGACAAAACCATACTTTACTTCGCATTCCTGAGACTTCACAACAAATTTTTCCAAAGCATGGTCTAGACACTTACATTCCACATGCTTCTGCTCTCTTCCAAGTCCTGTTCGCAGGCCTCCTCTACATCCTTAGAGTAGAGTTTTTCATTGTTTCTTGTCTTTTCATTTTTGCCATCTTCAAGTTGCCTCTCGACATCCGCTCAGAGTCTCCAGTCAGTTTTCTATTCAAACGCCCCATTCACTTTCAGTGTCATTTGGAATCGAAAATCAATGTCTCCAGTTTCTCAAAGAAGCCATGTGATTTTTACAGACATGTCAGATTTCATCTCTAGCGCTATTCCTTCAACAGGGGAGTCCCATACTGTTTCACAGTCTAGCGGCTGGGGATGGATCACTTGACATAGAGCTTTCCACGGGAATCTAGAATCCATTTAAAAACCAGTAACTTCAGAGCTAGGGAGGCAGGGACTTGATTGCTGGCCAGGAAATTTACATGGTCGCATGAGCTCCATGTTTTATAAGAAACCCTTTCTAAAAAGAGTAAACTGGACTGTAACAAGAATCTTAAAGGGTCTTATTAATAAAAACAAACCTGGAGCCAGGTATTGGGGTGAATGCTGAAAGATCAGAGAGACAGAATAGGCCACAGCAAACCTCACCTGGCCAACTTCTCAGCTGATCCTGTTTCCTCAAACTGGATGCCTCTGAGTCCTCATCCGGAATGAATCTCAGCTGAACTGCTGCTCAAAAGCCTAAAAGCTTAACCAGGCCTAGTTCCTGGTCCTTATGCCTTATATACCTTTCTGCTATCACTTCCTGGGATTAAAGGCATGTGCCACCATGACTGCTGTTTCCAGTGTGGCTTTGAACTCACAGAGATCCAGAGGGATCTCTGCCTTCAGAATGCTAGGATTAAAGGTGTGTGTGCCACCATTTTCTGGCCTCTATATCTAGTGGCTGTTCTGTTCTCTGATCCCAGATAAGTTTATTAGGATGCACAATATATTGGGGGACACAATAAATCACCACAGTGGAGAATGATTGAGAAAGGCACCAGATGTTAATTTTGGTTCTCTACTGTCACATACCTGAGCCTGTTCACATGTGCACTTACATGTTTTTTGACAATTTTCCTGTAGAGATGCAATGTACGTATCTATGCACCCCAGATAGGAAATCCATGACAGACCAAAGTACAGCTCCCACCAAAGTCCATAAGTTTCACTGGAGTTACTTACAGGAAAGTGGGTGACAGCTCATGAAGCTAGGAGTCTGGAGTACACTGCACAACCTGCAGGCAGCTCAACAGGTTGGAGAGTGTCCTTTCCATGTACATCGTTCGTCTAAATGTCTTGAGGCAGCTCGGCTGGTTTCTGCTTTTCAAGGCAGCTGGACTGACCTGTGAGTCTTCATGGCAGCTTTTCTGTTTTGGGAGTCTTTCTTGCAATTCAGCTTCCTTTGATGTGACAGAATCTCTCAGCTTCTATTGTTTACTCTGACAGGGAGGGACCTAGTGAATCTTGTCTGTTGCAGGGACTTCCTGAAGCTGTTTGACTTGTTTACCTTCCTGCTTAAGGAACTTCCCTGCAAGATGGAATGTTTCAATCTCAGAGAAAGCTGTTACACAACAAAATACCACATACACCTATATAAACAACATATGCACAAAAATAGCATATACTCATACATTCTGGACACACACCCAAAAGAAGAAAAGAATGAAAATTGTCTATACATACCTTTAGAAACTGCTGTTCATGTGGCCTAAGGAATTACCTAATTCCAAAATCAAAAGCACGACCACTCTCCAGGCCTTCTTATAGTCTTCCGCTGATTTATTTCTCTCCTTTCCAGTTAGTGCTATATTATATGTAAGTCATTTATATTCCTCATTTAACATTTTAATTCTCTACTATAATTAAATCCCTACAGCCTGCTGATTAAATATCTCAAATCTATTAGTTTAAAGTAACTAAGAAGAAAATAAATTCTAACAGGACACCCAACATTTGCAGACAGTAATTCAGCCCTTTAATGTTACAGTGGTGGTAATGTTTTCCCTAATGCTTTACTTTGGATGCATTTCCTTATCATCCAGGACCAAGGGACACTGAGTGAGTAGGCTTAAAAGCTAGGGAAGACTCCCTCAATCTAGTTGTGGTAATCTGAAGTTTGCCCTGAATACAAATGCAGAAAATATGCAATACAGCATAAAGCCACTAGAGGGCACTGTGGGACCACTGTATGATGTGGAGCTTTCCATCATACGTTTGTAACAAAGGCTTTCAAAACTCAAACACCAAGAAATATTTTGCTGATGTAGTTAATGGCTTTGCTTCATGTAGGGGAAAAAAAGGAAAACATCCTTCGGGTTAAAATTAGAATAACAGTGGCGAAGATACTCACAGATATTTCACAAAAAGTATACACTAATATCCATTAAAATACAATCCTCAACCTCTGTCATATATTTAAATGTTAATTAAAATGCCTCTGAGATATAATTTTCATCTAATAAATTACATCCATATAATATAGCAAGTTTCTTATTTAGTAGTATGATAAATTGCTGGAAGGAATATAAATTGATTTAATTCTCAATGGAAAAAATCTGACTCTAGCCATATTAGTAATTGAAAATGTATTTGTTTTGTCCTTTGACCCCCTCCAACACACACATACAAGAATTTTTCCCACATATGTACTCCACACAAAATGGCATTCATCCAAAGTAATAATTTCTTAAAATTCAAAATCAATTGAATGGGAAGAAAAGGGTTTTTGGTACTCGAGAACAAAAGGAAGTCAGATAACGAAGATGCTTTTTATTTACTGATAAATGTTTCAAATATAGCATTTAGTAAAATAACAAGTTCCTTGAGTAAACCATGAAATTTTTCAAAAAGAAGCAGAGGTAGGAATGTGTGTGTGTGTGTGTGTGTGTGTCTTTGTATTCCTACAAGAGAAGTTACAAGTGAACACAGATGGTGTGTCCTGGTTTGGTTGAAAGGAGGAAACCGCAAAGCTGGACTCTAGGGAGGGAGTGAAGTTTGCCCCTCTGTGCCATTCCATGTCCCTTAAATTTGCAGATCATAGAAACTTATTATCTAGCCACTTAACAGAATTAGTATTTTTAACTAGTACAGGAGGAAAGCTTTTGTTTAGCTATTGAAAAGTGTTATGAATTCTGTTTTTAATTATTTTAAATAATTCAAACAAATGCGTTAGGTGGATAGAAGCGTGTGTTGGTGCTGGAATGCAGTTTTATTGGTAGAGTACTTGTATCATGTGCATGGAGCCCTGGATTTGGGCCCCAGCACCATATAAACCAAGAGTGGTGGCACATGCCTGTAATCCCAGCACTTGGGAGTTAGAGCTATAGGGATCTACAGAAAAGATGACAGTGATCAGCCTCCTTCGAGCACACACCTGTTAGCTATGGTAGCTGCCTCCTCAAGGATCATAACTGCTTTGTAGTGTTCCTTGTTCCCTCGAAGAACAAGTAAAGAGTACTCCGCTTTCTTCAAGAGCCAAGGATATCCTCCCCATGGGTAATGGTTAATACTGATTGATTGACATCTTGTGAGGCTCTAGAATTACTAGGAGAGAAGCTTCTGGCCATGCCTATGAAGGATTACCTGGCTTAGGTTGATTAAGGTGGGAAGACCCTGGCTGGAAACAGGAACAAGCTAGCTGTGCAGGAATGTGCAACATTCTCCACAGGCTGCCTCCTGGTCCTGCCGTTAAAATTCCCCATCATGAAGGGTGAGCCAAAACAATTGCTTCCTTAAACTGTTTTTGCTGCATGTTTTCCCCAGCAATGAGACAAACAATAATATAGAAAATTGGTACCACACGTGAGTCCGTTGCTCTTCTAAGTCTCAACATGTGGTTCTTAGGTCTTTGGAACCAATTTGAGGAAGGAATGCCCTGTGACAAGACTTTTTCCTGTAGAAAGAATTCCACAAGTCTGCCTTGCCCGAGATAGGGAGCCCACGAGAGGCCAAAGTCAGACAGTACCAAAGTCCAGCTTGATGAACCAATGAGTATTATTGGGGTTACTTACAGGAATACAGGTGAGGAGTTACTGACAGGAGTATCACCAAAGCCCACCATAGCACCTATATGACAGCTCACAAAAGCTGGGGAACCTGAGGCAGGATGCATGGCTGGCAGGCAGCTCCATGAGATAGAGAGTGTCCTTTTTAAGTGACTCAATTGGTCTGAACCTCTTCCCAGAAGCTCTACTGGACAGTCTCCGAATCTTCTTTGCAGGTTGACTTGCCTGGTAGTAGTTCTCAAAAGCCTTTGCTGTTTGCTCCAGGAAGGAAGTGGCCTTATCTACTAGGTCAGGTTCAGGGACTTCCTAAAGCTACTTTTGAGTGTTCACCTTCTGGCTTAGAGTGCCTCCTTGTGGAATACAATATTTCAGTCTCAGGGGAGACTGCTGTAGGCACCATAAGAAGTCATCAAAGACTTTGAAACGTTGAGCCACAAACGTCTTAGAGTGCTATGAGTAGGGCTTATTGGACCATCAGGGTGGGATATTAAAATACGAAAATGCTTAGAGAAGTGTGGCAGTGAAGACTTGGGTTAAAAGCTTTCAGAGAAAAGCAGAGACTTCATCAGGTCCTGGACTGAAAAAAGTCTGTGTGATAGTCATGCAAAGCATTTAGTGTGCCCTGCCCATGTCTTAAAAGTTTGAGTGGGGCTGAATTTAAACCAAATGGATTGATTTTATTGATGGAAATCTTCTGAAACATCACAGTATTCAAGGTGTTCTGTGGTTGCTTCTTGCTGCTCTCATCCATATCTACAGTTGTCAGTGCAAAAAGAGAGCAGAAAGATAAGAAAATGTGGTTTTGCAAGGAACGGTGAGAAAATATACAGTTTAGGATAAGGAGAATGCAGACATTTAAACATCTGTAATTGTTAGGTAGTTTAATGCCTGTTAAAGAGAATCCTTGTGGTTTGCAAGACTCCACCCACCCAACATTCCATCTCATGACAATACAAATTACTGAGAAAGGAGAGAGCCTAAACTAAAATTGCCATTGAGCAGTTTCCCTGCTCCTCAAAATCAGCTGCTAAAAGGAGTCTTCTAATCTCATCACATAGAAGTTGATGCAACTCAGTCCAGGGAGCTGAAGACAGGCAGTGAGCAGCAGCATTGGCGTCCAGACAAAGATGTACTCAGAGGCTGTTGAAGAAAGCTGTGGTGAAGATCCTACGTTGTAATGCAGACCCCACGATATTGAGGAAATACAGTGAGGTTGGCCCAGGACATGAGCCAAATGTGCTACAGACAGTTTAACCAGAGAGGCCAGGCTACCTTAGCCACTCAGAGCCCAAATGATTCTATCGTGAACTTCTGATGTGTGACACAGAGATGAAGAATTTCATATTTGCCTTGCAGGGTACGGATATTGCTTTGATCCATTTTTTCCCCCTGATCTCCCCATCCCTCAGTACTGGGAAGGGAATGCTTACTCTGGACCACTGTGTGTTGGAATTTTGTAACATTTTGATTATACAGTTGAGGGATTTCTTGAGACTTAAATGATCCTTGGATTTTGCACTCTTAAACAGTTTTGGGACTATTAATGACTATGGGGACTTCTGGAGTTGGACTGAACAGACTGTGAGTCCTAATGTGACTATGGGTCTACTGAGCTCAGACAAACCTTCCTTCCTTAACCTAGTGTTGTCTGGTGTATTGTTGAAAGAATGAGACGAACAACTGATCCATTATGACTTCATTGCTATACAGTGAGAGATTTCTAGGAAAGTGTACCAGAGATGACAGGACATGAATCATCCTTAGCAGAGGGAAAACTCATGGAAATGAAGGTTAGCAAATGCATGGTTTGTTGAAGACATTATAGAGTTCAGCATTCTAAAGCTTTCTGTATCTGCTCATTTGAGGGGGCCACTCTGCCACTCGTACTAATGTAGCGAAACGGTTAATAGTGTGTGCTTGGAGGTGTCTGCTGGTCTCACCGGAGGAAGTTCGGAAGCATGTATTATCATTTCCATTATGCAGGTGATCATTCAGAGAACTACAAAATTTCGTCAGTTTGTTAGGTCACACTTTTACATCAGAAAGGAAACCTAGATCTGCTTTTGATTCCTTTCTTCTGCACTTCAGCATGCATAGAAATGTTGCTGACTGTCTCTCATTTCACTTTCTGTTCTTTTGATGTTCTTTCCTAACCCAGATGCTAGTACCCATGGACCTCATCAGCAACCTCCTGACCTCTCTAGCACTTGGACCTCAGTGTGTTGCCTCAAAAGAAACTTGTTGGAAGGGTTAAGATTGTGTTTTATGATAGGGCTCCCATCTGCCTTGTCATCTTATGCTACCTGTGACCCTATGTCGAAGGCCACTGCTCCACTTCAGAATGTCCCTATAGACATTATGCATTATTCTAGAATAGCAGCTACTCCTTCCCTACCACTCCATGCAGCCTGGGCAGGGGCCGTCCACAGGGGCAATGTCCCTCATACAGCCATATTTGTGTAAGCAGGATCTTTAATAGACGCTCAGTAAATTATCTTAATTTAAAAGTGCCTTTTGCTTCTATATAACACTGAATCAATGTGCTAACGTTATTGTTATTGTCTAAGTGGAAATTGATAGAATTCTACCATGGCAGGAACACAGGAACAGGAAAAACTTAAGGGATGAGAGAAGGTTAAAGAATGATTCAAAAGAGAGACAGAAGAGTATGGCAATAGTCTATTTTGAAGGGGAGTTTAATAAATCAAGTAGTTCTTTCTAAAGATACCACACTTCACAAAATCCAAAAAGTAATTATTTCATGATCAGTACCAGGGGAAATGAAATAAACAATCTCTAGAAGGCCACCAGAGGGCAGTGTTTGAAGTAGGGAATACATGTAGAGTTATGTGGAATTCTAATATTCTATTCCGGAAAGTAGTATCAGAATCAGGTAGTAACACAGACAACCAATTCGTGTCAAATCAGTCATCATGTGGTACGGGAATGTTGTAAGTGAATCATTCAGGAGTGTATTTTAGCATGTAGGAAGACAGTGAACATCAGTAATATCAGCAAGTCACAGAAGCCCCTGAGAATCAGAGACAAATGCAAGAAGAGGGCAAATATTTAAAAACAAACAAACAAAAAACCACTCTGGAAAAGCAGATATGTTAGTGCCTTCTCTGATGTGTGTTCAGAGTTCCTCACTGTGATGGCACTTGAGATGTGTGTGCCTCAATGCAGTGAAGGTCAGGTGGTTTAGTACTGGCGAGTAGAATATCCTGCCTGACATATTTCATTCACACAGGTAGCCCAACCTAAAGGTTTTGCATTTCCTATGATCTCCGCATGTGCTCATCACAAGTTTCGCAACAGCCACATCCTGGCACATTTGATGAGATAGTAGTCTTCTCAGTATCTCTCATGATGAGGTACATGTGGTAGGAGAGACACAAGTCTGTAGGAATCACATTACAATATATTATGTATCATTAATATTCCTTTCCATAGCAAAAGTGTAAATGATATTTTTAAAACTTGCTTCTTTTGAGGTTTAAAATATATTTGGATTTATAGTCTTTAAAGACAATGCATATAAAATGGCTTCTTGAATTAGCATATCAATTACTTAAACCAAATGGATATGAATGATTGCACTGAAGTAATTTTTACAAGAGTCATTTTATAGAAGATAAAATATATATGGTCCCTTGACACAGGCACAGTATTAACCATTGAGGTGTAAATTATAGAGGTCAAGAGTTTACACAGTTCCCTTTGTGTTGAATATTCTGATAAATGAACATCTCATATGACAGGAAAAATAACATAATGAGTATTTTATTAAGTTTGAAAGGAAATAAAAAGGTGACTAACATTATATTTTGTTCCAGCTTAAAATAAAAAGCAAGCAGTTCCTGGCCTGTGAAACCCCAGTGATGCGCCTGTCAGTATGCTGGCCCTAATGCTGAGGGACATCATGGGCTTTGGCTCTAGGTAAGTTGAGTGTGTTGAATATGGCCATGTCTCCATGATTCAATGTTGCTTCTCTCTATCTTTATTCTTCAGAATTCATACTGAAGTTTCACAAGCACATTTTAAACATTAAAATATAATATTTTGATTCTCGTCAGAAGTTCAGGGCATCTCTGATTCTTTTGCCTGCACTTGAGACACTTTTCCTCCTACTGGGTTGCCACGATATGAGCTTTTGTGCCCAGTCTTATTGTATCTTGTTAGGCCATGTTTAGTGGATATACCTGGGTGGCCTGTTCTTTCTTTTCTTGTTTTTTTTCTTTCTTTCTTTCTTTTTTAAGGGAAACGGAGGAGTTTATCTGAGGAAGAGGGGAGGTGGCTTAGAGGAATGGAGGAAGAGGAATCTGAGGTTGGGGTATAATGTATGAGGGAAGAATAATAGTTTAAAAACTCTCTCAAAAAACAAAGAATTATCCTTTTATAATCTCATAATGTATCTAAAATTAATGCATGCTTCTCCCTTATAACTTGAAATGACAGGATTTGTAGAATATATAGATTTAATTTTAAAGCAAGAGTCAAAATGCCTGAGCAACAAGGAAAGGTTATGATCACATACCCACAGAGGTGAGGTGTAGGGGTGGCAGTTTCTAGCAATGTTCCTTATCTCCACACCAGTCTTCTTAACAACAGATGCTATAAGGCTGAATTACCACAGAGACAACAAATTTTATCACTCACGGAATAGACAATTCAAACAGGCAAATTGCTGAATGACTCAAAAAACTCCTTTCTGATTTTAAAATTACAAAAATTCTGAACTCAGAAACATTTAATCATTAGCTAGATATAATTAGCTTAAGTATATGGTTAGCTTAGCTAAAATATATGATTGTAGAAAAGTGTCAGCATGAGCCTTTCATGAGCTAGAGCCACAGACTATTGAGGTAGGAAAGGGAAGATTGATACTAACAACTTCATTAAAAACATTATATACTTTGTAAAACCTATGTAGCAGTCTTCCAAATCCTTGTGTTTTGTGTGTAATTCCCATTGATTCTCAGCTTTAAACATTTTTAAGGGTAAAGAAAAGAAAAAAGACAATGAAGTATGCTAGGGACAGGGTTATGGAAAAATAAAAAAGTACACAGTAAGCATTTGGTCTGTTTATCAAGCATCTTTTGTTATTTGTTTGTTTTCTTTATTAAGAATTTTTTTATTCATTTTACATTCTAACCACAGATCTCCATCTCATCCCTCCTCCCGCTCCCTCCTCACACACTCTTCCCCCACAACCCACCCTCCATCCCCTCCTCTGAAAAGGTAAGGCTTCCTATGGGGAGTCAGCAAACCCTGGTACACTCAGCTGAGGCAGGTCCAAGCCCCTCCCCTCTGCATCAAGGCTATGTATCTTAATGCCTCTCTCTTCTGACACAGCAATTCTATGAGCAATAATTAGGAATATCAAAATAAGATTTAAATGATAGGGTGTTTCTCTGTTTTAATGGCATTGAAAATTATGAAAATCTCAAATATGATCATATAGAACTTACAGAAGGTGTTTTTCTGTAGTAGAAATATATATATACATATATATAACTATTAAAAACACATGCCTTCAAAGAATGCTTCCACAATGAGAAGAAGAAGGTACTTTATAAAGGAGAAAAATAAGGATTTTAATATTTTTCCATGTATGAAAAGAAAAGAGTGGCAAAGAGATCAGCATGGTAAATTGATTTAATGCCATATATATGATATAATTGTATATATATATATACATATATTATGATTATACTATATGATGTGTAGTAGAGTGATATATAATAATATATACTATACCATGTGATTGTATACATAATTAATATATTGATTAACTTTTTGTTTTCTAATCTATATTTTTCTAAAATTAAAGGGCTTCTTTATTTAGAAAATTCAGTATGAAGCTTATTCATAATGAAAAGAGTGAATTTAATTTCCAGAGACACTAAAAAGATTTCCAAGAATTGCAGCAACATGACATATTTGTATATGAAATCAATATACATTTGCATGTTATTTTGTAGTATGAAAAAATAACCTATTTTGTCATAACAAGAGTTGCTATCTAGTTACTGTGTAAATTCTACAAATATTGAATTGAACATGGGTAATATCTACATTATGCCCACATATATTGTGCACTTGTTGTCTTGTGGGAACTTAGAGAATAAGTGGTACCTGTTGTATAAATTTGAATATTAATGTATGTTTTAAGCTTGTATAAAGTATTTCACTTCACGTGTTAAATAGTATTTTTCACTGCATGGGTTAAACACATTAAAGATTTCCCACACAAAGTATCAAAATGCTGTCAGTTCAAAGACATTAATAATAAACTTAGGGTCACCAATGATATGTAGGTGCAGCCCAAATTTGAATTCTCTACTTCACTTTTCCTGTGTCTTCCATCTCCAAGTCTGTGTGTTGTACAAGTTTGAACCTGTGCCTGCCTGAAGGCTGTCTTATGAGTCTATCAGTGTGTGTGTGTGTGTGTGTGTGTGTGTGTGTGTGTGTGTGTGTATGTGTGTGTGACTTTCTGTCTGTCTGTCTGCCAGGTGTACCTTTTGAGTGTGTCTGTCCCTAACAAAAGGCTTTACTCTGTATTTATTGAACAAGCAAGAAAGCATCACATGGCAAAGTTACTTCATGGAAATCTTTAACAGAGGTTTACAAGGGATTAAATTAATGACTCCAACTGACCCATATATCACTAGACTCTAGCATCATTGTTTATCAAGCAACACCTGTATGTTGCATTCAACAACTGTGTTGGAAGTTCATTTTTTTTAAGGTTTCTTAAATAATGGTTTCACCCTATAGTTGCTGTTTTCAGCAAATTATCAGAACACACTGCATTAACCTTGGAACAGGAGCATGGAAGAGTGCATAATTTAAGATTACAGCTATGCTTTAGCTTAAGTTGTAAGAGCTGATTACATGGGAAATCCAATGAATTTAAGGCTGGTTTTTGCATTGTTCTCTTAAAGACAGGTTAAACAAACAGGATAAGTGCAAATGGGATAGGAGTCTTAAGCTTTAAGTGACCTAAATGTGTATTATTAACTTTATCTGTAAGGTCCAGCAAAAATTCCAGGCTCTTAGAATGTAACATATTTTCATAATGTTTCATCATCATATTTCAACATACATGTATATGATTTAACTCTTGCTGTGTTATTAAGAAAAATAATCATAGTATTGACTATGTTGCTTATCAAATCTCTGAAGTTTACTTGTGTTTTGTTGGCATGTTTTTCTGTGTTTCTTTTTATTCCATTGTGGCACATTGGCTGTACATTCATCTGTATTATCATAGATAGACATTACTGAAAACACTGGCAGTTAGCTCTCTCACATGCCTACATTCCTGTCTTTCCCATGGACAATGCTGTCCAGGTCCATTTACCCTTCGGAATCTTACTGTTTATCTCCCGTTTATATTCTATGTTTGACTTAAATTCAGAAGTGTACACTGTGTATTTTACAAATTACATTGCATATTTTGTTCTTTTACCAAATAATTCCATGTTCTCAAATCCAAAACCCTAACCAAACTCTAATTTTGTGTTACCTCAATATTAACAAATCACAAGTAGTTTAAGCTTTCCTTCTCCAATGCTGATCTCTTTAAAAAATAAAATGTTCTCTTCAGTACATGTATTTGTTCTTAGGAAGACTTATTCAGGATTCCTTGCCTTTAACTCTTCAACCCAGGGTGTTCTTGTAGCTATGCTTCTCATCACAGAACATCTTATGTTGTTTTATTTGTTTAGGACTGTTCTTCAGTCCCTATTGATAAGGATTTTGAACATGAAAACTTTCCATCAAATTTGTGTCCCCTATAAAATTCTGACCCATATTATATTAAATCAATGCAGTACAAGAGATAGCCAGACTGAAATTCAAACCAACTCACATCCTCCCCACTGCATACATCTGAAGAGATATAAGTAGACCATGTTCATCACACTTATACACACCAAGTTCCAGCCCAGACAGGGCTACATAATAAGACCTTGCCTCAAAAGTAAAATAGAATTTAGTTATTATCTGTTCTATTGAGGTTAGGAGCTAGAGGTTTCTCTAAGTTTTCATTTCTTTCTCTCCTTTTTTTTCCATTTTATAGCATTATATGCCTTTGTTTTCCTTCCTGTAGTGAAATCTCTTCATGGTAGTGTAAAGCTCCTTCAGAAAGGTGTTTATGGAGACATTTTCCTCCTTCTCACTTAATGTACATGGGCTGCCCATTAAGTAAGCCAGGATCAATGGTTCATAAGATGTCTCTCTCCTCTTAGAAAAAGGAATTCATTGCTGCAGAAAACCCCAGGAAAGTGACATAAAGTAATTCATTTTCATAAAATCCACTCACAAAATACTTGTGATCTGAAAATTAAAGGCACAGAATGTTAGGATGGAATTGACTCATTGATCTGAAATTAATGCCAGTCACATATTAATCACTCCATGATCTCAAATTTCAGCTGCAGTTAATATGTAGCAGCGAAGATTATTCATTGTTGACAACAATTGTAGTAACAGTAAGCTTTAGCTTGGAATTATATTTCTTGATATAAATATTTTGCATAGTATAGCAAACTATTGAAAAAATCATATGATAATGTGAAATATTCTTCACACAGTGGGTGTTAATAGTCATTCAAGGATATACATGTAGAATAAATTAAGGTTTATCTGTTGTTGGTCATATTTAAAACACTTAGCTTTCCAAATAACATGTAATACAATTATGGTAAATTATGTTCTAGTAACCAAAACTCAGATGGGGTTTCCTGTGTCCTTTACTCACATAGAGAAAATATAAGTGGCCAGAAAATCCCCTGGGGATAAAATGAGACTGACTTACAAGAGGCTTTTCAATAGGTAATAAAAATATGCAATCTATTAAAACATACTAAAATCTACTATAACCTGGAGATATGGCTCAGGATGTAAGAGCACTTGCTGCTCTTGCAGATGACCCAGGTTTGGATCTCAGGACCCCTGTCAAATGGTCATAACTGCCTGTAACTCCAGCTCCAGGGAATCTAATGCGCTCTTCTGGATTCCATGGGTTCTTGCATTCTTATGTACATATGCCCACACAGGCACATATCCACAGATTTAATTAAAAGTAAAAACAAATATCTTTCAAAATATACTAGTACCTACTATGTACATTGTGCGCCACTAGATCTGTGGAAAATACAGATATCAATAAAATGTTTTAAATAATCTATCACTCACAATAGCAAACACAGCATATATAAAGATACTAGTAGTGTATTACATAATACATACCCATAATCTGAAGTACCTATCTTGGTTTTACGTGCTAAGAGACAAAATGAGATGATGTGTCAGTTGTTTTCCTCCTTGACCTCGAATATGATAAGCAACTGAGAAGGTTGTGGAAAAAAGCTGCATTTGATATAAATCAAATAGGGTAGATGTGTGGGCTAAGTAATGACACTGAACATGTAGGGAATAATAGGCTCACAAATAATGACTTTAATGTAAAGGACACAGGAAAAGACAGTGAGGACTTGTAATGCAAGGAAGTAAGAAAGGGTAATGCAGAAAAAGAGCGGCATGTGTCCCTGTTGTTGGGTCTTGAATTATATTCCAAGGAGTTTTTTTGTTTTGTTTTGAGCCTCCTCCAGTAATCCATGTGCTTTATATACTGGACAAAACCCTTACAAATTGTCTAGTAGAAATAATTTTATACAAAATTTTTCTAAGTGTGGAAATACATGATATTTTACAATGGTTGACTGTATAATACTTTTACTGCATCTGTGGAGGACACAGTGTGATTTAATGTCACAGAATGAACAAGTAAAATCAACTTCTAAGATATACAAAGTAAGATAAAATAAAGAATCTCTTTCTCTTACAGCAGTGAAAGTTCTTAGTTTTCTACAACAAATTATCCCAGTGTCATAAATCAGGAGCCTTTGTAAGCATTAAAATTAATCTTAGTGTTTTATCGGGAGCATTTTTTCCATTTAGGGTTAACAAATAAAAATTCAAATTTAAGATTACATAATGCTAAATAAGGTATAGATTGACATGCAAAGGTAATATTACATAAATATTCAGGAACTTGCTCTATCTTTCTGAATAAAAACCAGAACTTAGATTTCACAAAGCACTTTTACCAACTTCTTTATCAACCTTTCTAACATTTTCACACTATTAATACAATAACTATAGATATCTACCACAATAGAAGTTTACACAGAGAGAGCGAGACAGAAACAGAAAGAGAGAGAGTGTATTAAAAGTGGAATTACCCAGTAATAGGGAAAATTGACCGTACTAGACATTGGAGGCTAACAAACAAAAATCCCACTGCCAGGAATGCTTACTTTTTTTGGAGTTGTTGGCCTATAAAGTCCAATAGACCCTCAAATGTTATAGGCAATTGCTGTTGCTCTTGGTCATCTTCTAAAACTTGATGGTTAGATCCTGTTACTGAAGACATGTACTTGAGTCACAGAACATGTAGAAATTAAGCTGGTACTGACCTAGCAGCTTTGCCCCTATTTTCTAGTTTTCATAGCACTATGAAAGAAAGAAAAATCAGTCCTAAGCAGCTATGAAACCTACAAGCTACAGTAATACATGGCCTGCCCAGTGGTGTCTTACTAGCATGAATGTGAGAGGAGTAAAAAACCACTTTCTGACTTGTCTTTGATTCTACTCTATGAAAGATGAAAGCTATACCTGGCACAATTTGGCACTCAAGAGTCTATAACTAGACAGATGATAGGCCATAGAAGAAAACCTACTACTATTTAAACTGACTGCTAGTGCCATTGTTTTACACATTGTCTTAGTAAATATTCTATTGCCATGAAGAGACACCATGACCACAGCAACTTTTCTAAAGGAAAGCATGTAATTGGGGCTTGCTTACAATTCAGAGGTTTTGTCCATTGTCATCATGGTAGAAAACATGGCAGGTTGCAAACAGACATGGTGGTGGAGAGTAGCTGAGAGTTCTCCATCCAGATCCACAGCCAGCAGGCAAGAGAGACACTGAGCCTGGCCATTGAGCATTAGAAACCCCAAAGCCCACCCCTAGTGATATACCTACTTTTACAAGGTCACACCCCCTAATCCCTCTTAAGCAGCACCACTCACAAATAAACAAGCATTCAAATATATCAGTCTGTGGGGGCCATTCCTATTTAAACCACCACATACATTGATCATTGCATCTCTCAGCCCTCATCTGAGATGCTTCTGTTTGCAGTAGATGCTGATAAACACAGAGACCTACAATTGGAAGAGATGTAAGTAAAAGACTATAGAATCCTCCCCTGTAAATGAAGCATACACACTGCACATCATCCTCCCAAGATTCAAGATCATTTTAGAAAAAGGCCAAAAGAGTATAAGATCCAGAGGTAGTGGGTAACTAAGAGAACTATGTCTTCTAGACGCTGCAAGTATATTACAGTTTTCAATTGCTGTGAAGAGACACCATGACTATGACAACTCTTTT
>CABHPH010148485.1:0-38582 GCA_902168325.1 Peromyscus nudipes
CTAACAATCTTTAAACACAGTGAGAAAGACTAATTTATATGTTAAAACTTTTCAACTTAAGAGTAAACAAAATCACGTGAAATCTGTCTCCAAGATCAAAACACTACCTGGTATTCTTGCAGATACAACTTACAAAACATTGGACATTGTGCAGCACAATTCCCATTAACCACTCCCTTCCATTTCTTTGGCCTTCCAAAATTCAATGTGAATTATGAATTCTTTTCCAATCACCTCTTTCCAATTAGGGGGAGCAAAAAGAAGAGAAAAACAAAACACTAGTTAGGTTCTCAGGTAAAACAGAATACATTTTTCCAAGTTGACATTGAGAAATCTCTATGCCTACTTCAGGGAAATGTTTCTATTATTTCCAGTCAGGTGTAGAGGTGAGTGTGTTAGCCTCCATGAATTGGTGATTTAGGTTGTTGTTTAGAAGGTGTTGTTCAGATCATTTCTTTTCATAACAACAGTGTTTTATTCCACTTATAAAATGGCATTACATAGGAAGCCAAAGGGAATTTGAGAAAGAATGAAATCCTGTCATTTACGGCAAAATAGAGCTGGAGGTCATTATGTTAAAGGAAGTTAGCCAGACACAGAAAGGCAAATGCTGTAGGTCAACCCTTGCATGAGGATGCTCAAAAGAGTCAACCTGAACGCAAAATAAAGATTACTAGAGGTTGGGAAGGGTGAAGAAAGGAGAGATGCTAAAATGCAGCAAGATGGAAAGGGTAAGTTCAGTGTTCCACAGCACAGTGGGATGTCTACAGTTCACAATAACCTATTATTTATTCCATGAAGAACCAGAAGAGAGGAGCTTAGAGGCTCCCAGTGTAAAGAAATGATAATAAAATGGAAATGCTAGACCCTTAATTTGAACAAAACTTACTGCATCCATGTATTGAGACATCACACCAAACTCTATAAACATGTAAATGAGACAGGTTAATAAAAATTTATTTTTAACTTCAATTTCAACTAAATTTTATTTTAAATAAAATTGGAGTTAAAAATACATCTTTATTATAAGGATAATTCATCAACTGTAAATAGCAGCCACAACAAAACCATAGCAACAATACAGCCCAAGCTGATTTAGCTGTGTGGCTAGTTTCATCTCTGACCCTGTGCCATGGGCCATATGGATGGGGAGGAATGAAAGCCTCCAGAATGAAAAATCCAGAATGAAAAATCCAGGATGAGGCACAGGGGGCGGTATTAAGCGGTGGAGCCCCACCCTGAGCTGCAGACAGTTTGGTGAAAACCTCTTGGTTGATTATCAGACTCAGAGAAGTCCTTCACTAAGCCTACGTGCACATAGTTAACATTATTCATAGAACTAAACATCTGTATCTGATAGCATAAAAGTGTGCCCATGTTTCAGACTGTATTATTATTAGACTATATTCTGACAATGAGGGGAAGCATGGGCCAATATCACATTCTTGATATCAAGAAGATAGGTTAAGAAGGTTTTTTATGCATGATATATCACAAACAATGGTATAAAGTAATAAAAAAATAAATGAATAAAACAGCTCCCAATCTCAAGAGCTCTTGTGTCTATCAGGTTATGAGATGAGGCATATATGTAAGATGCATAACATATGTGATCACAATTCTAAGTAATGGACAATATTGACATCATATTTTGTTTTCAAATTTAATGCCAGGGTTTCTGATAAAATATTATTGAAAGTAGAAATATATTAAATATATTATAAAATAATTAGGACATTGAGATGCATCCTGTGAGGATTGTCTTAACAAAATTATGGAATGACATTTGTTTCCCTTTTCAGATGAATGTAGAAGACATATGGAATTAATGATGTTGTTAATGTTTTTACTCAAATTGCACATTATTCAAATGTGTATCATTCATGTTGAAAACTTATGATTAAAATCCAAACTGAGCAATGAACTTCATAATCTAAATCAATTCATTCTCCCCGAAGTATAAGTGATAATTTATTTAGCATGTACCTAAGGTATGGATCTAGATGGAGGACTAATCATTTGTAATTCAAAGGCAATTAATAACTTCTAGTCAAACTTTGTGTGGCATATGAATTCATTATAAAATGTTACAGAGTATATTAGCACATTCTAGTGTAATATATTAAGTTATCACAAAATAGATTGACAAAATGGTTGAATAATGAAGATATTGATTTTCCAGAGTGTTGCTCACTTTTAAAGTTATGTGTTGTGTTAGTACAGGCCTTTTGAAAAATAATTGGCAACAAAAGAGTAAACACTAGGAAATTTTTATTAAGGGAACGCTGTGAGAGAAAACACAGAGGGAAGGGAGTTGGCTGAGTTAGGAAGCTATCTTTATATTTGGAGAGACTGGGGTTGAAATAGAAATCTGTTATACCACTGTACAATCTAAGAAAGATACGCCAAAATCTTCTGGGAACTTCTGAATCAAATCAGAGGAGTTGCATTATTGTGAAGAATTTGAATGCCTGTTATTTCCAGTCCTTGGCCAACAGTCCAGGAGAAGCATCACATGGTAGTGAGCATGAGGTAGACTGAAAAGCCTGGCAGTTGAGGTCCTCTAGCTGAAGATCCCCAAGGCACATTTTCAAAGGCTTGCATTTGTCAAATATGCTTTTCAGTCTTGTTAGCCCATTTGTCTCATTGATTCATATTTTCATTTAACACATGCTTTGTGATTATCTGACATGTATATGGAACCATGACTGATGAGGCAACCATCACATATGTCCTTTTAGAGCCTATAGGTAGGTATTTACAGTAACTGCAGAATGTTCTTGTGTATTTAATTGAATAAAATGTACCCTAGTAGTACTCTACATAAAATGGGCCCATTGCCTGCCAAATTAAAATAATATATTAAATGCTTATTAAAAATTGATTCTGCATATTTCTTGTAAGAGGCAGCATATAAAATTGACCAGTGGTTTTTTTTCTAGTTTGTCTACAGTTTTAACCCAAAACTTAAACTATGAGAATTTACTGCTTTGACAGATAAAAGCACAGAAATACAGAAATTACTGTTATTTTCTTGAATTTCTTTAATATTCTTTTAAAATTAGGAAGAAATGATAATTTTG
Organism: Peromyscus nudipes; assembly: GCA_902168325.1. Lineage (NCBI taxonomy): Eukaryota > Metazoa > Chordata > Mammalia > Rodentia > Cricetidae > Peromyscus > Peromyscus nudipes. Next base: position 3,084 of record CABHPH010148485.1, read on the forward strand.
GAATACTGTCATTTTTAAATATTACTACAGATGTTGAGCAAAGTAGGAAGACTTTAGAAAATTGTATCTAACTGTGCCAGGAATGATCTGGTAACCCTTTCTTTTTTAATTTATTAATTATTTCCCAGCCTGATCACAGTTTCCCCTCCCCTCTCTCTTCTCCTCCTAGGGCCTCCACCAACCTTCCCTTTTCCCCCACATCCACTTCTCCTCCTTTCTCTTCAGAAAAGTGCATTCCTTCCATATATATCAGCCAGCCATGGTATATCAAGTTGCATAAGACCAGGCACGTTCTCTCCTGTTAAGGTTGTGCAAGGCAACCCAGCAGGAGGAAAGGGTCCCAAAAGCAGATAACAGAGTCAGAGACAGCCCATCCTCCCACCATTAAGAGCTCCACAAAAAGACCAAGTTACACAACTGTAATATGTATAGAGGGCCTAGCTCAGTCCCATGCAAGCTCTCTGGATGGTGGTTCAGTCTCTCTAACAGAGCACCTGAAAGCTCTAGAACAAAAGGAAGCAAACACACCCAAAAGGAGTAGAAAGGCAGGAAATCGATGAATACTGAAGTCAATAAAATAGAAACCAAGAGAACAATACAATGAATCAATGAAACAAAGAGTTGGTTTTTGGAGAAAATCAACAAGACAGACAAACCCTTGTCCAAACTGACTAAAAGGTAGAGATAGAATATCCAAATTAACAAAATCAGAAATGAAAAGGAGGATATAACAACAGACACCAAGGAAATTGAAGAATCCTTAGGTCACACTGGTAACCATTTCTAACTCTCTACTACACTTAAAACATAGAGGTGCTCAATAACTCTAGCAATAATAGTAGATTTGAAATATGGCATTAGGATTTAGGTTTTATGGAAACAACTCACTTCAGATAAGTCCATATCAATAGATCGTTACATTTTATACTTCACATCCATCAACCCCTGTAAAGTTAAGATTTGGGAGATATGCCTGGATAACTATATATGTTAGATGTTTATTGAAATGAGAATTGGATGCCTTTTCAACTTATTCTGAGGAATAGCTTATGCCTGTGTGGTATGGTGTCTCATAGCTGTCTTTTTTTCTGGGGCTACAGAGCCAAGAAGTACACCTAAATCACTTCCAGGCAGATTTAGGCCAGATATAAATACAGTTTGGTCAGCAAGGAAAAGTGAGTCTATCCAACATCGACGAAAGATGTTTAAGAGCAAGATCCAATGTAAAGGACTCCCTTATGAAAAACTTACTTCAACTTCACCAGGCAGAAGTGAGAAGAGTGGTGACCTAGATAACCCAAGGACACTGACTTTGTTAATATGCTGTGTGGTAACTCTCAACATAATGACTAGTTATTTTAAAACCAAATTGAAAAAGGAAGTATAAGTTAGAATAAAAAAGATACAAAGACCAAAAATTAGTTTTGAAAATCCATCAGTTCCACAACCTTTTGATTTAAAAAAGGACACTTAAAATGTGGCTGATTGACTTCAAGGCTGTGTCCTTGTAAAGATGGTGGTCAGTTACAGAGGGTCTTTCATGTCGTTTAGAACTGGCTATTGTTGGATACTTGTAAACAGCATTTTTCCTAACCCCATTAGGTGAATAGAGCTCAGAAGCATCATGCCACAATACCCAAGGGATATTCATGATGCCAAAAGAAGCATATTTCCTGATTGTAATTATAGAACAAATGATAAGATGGAAATTGGGGCTTTTTGTCAGAGAATATAATCATGGGTAAGTGGTTCCTGTGGGATGGGCAAGCACACTTCTTCGAGTGAGCTGTCTCACTCAGTGCTATCATTTGGTTGTCAAGCATCGTAAAAACAGAACTCTGCTTACACTTCAAAAAATACCAACCACAGAAGTGAAAATCATTGATCCCCAAATCATGCAATATCAGGTGCTGAATCTAGAAATGAGACAAAAAAACAATAAGACAAAACAATTCTACAGTATAAAGGAAAGAGGCATTATTTAATTATGGAATACTTCAGTGTGCCTGTATCAGGAATACATAAACAAACAAAGATAGGATGGGGGAGTTATTAAGGAAAAAGTGTGGTTAGGAGAAAGAGAGAAGGAAGGTATTGGCCAGAGAGCAGAGTATGGATAAGAACTGCTGAGGTGGAGAAAGGGCACAGCCATACGTAGGAGATACTGAATGTTGCATCTGATAATAATCTCTAATACTGATTAGAACATTCTATCAGTGTTGCCTATTAAGTATAACAGAGCAATAGCGATGGGTCCATGTCTCCAAAGCATAATTTAACATTGTTACCAAAAATTACTTACTCCTGCATTGTACCTGAAAGTCAAGTTTGTTAACACTGATGGAAGTCAAAAGATTGTTGTTATAGTTCAGATTCATTTCTAAGACTGGATCCTGCAGGAGGAAGAGAAATTGACTCTTCAGTCTCATCTCCCTTGTGATAAGCACACATACCATTTTCTTAAGCACATTTGTTTATAACTTTCATAAACTCTAATGTTAATGAGAATGGAGAAATGTCTCAGTGGTTAAGAGTGCATACTTTAAAGTACCCAAGTTTGGTTTCTAGCCTCCACATCTGGAGATACAGCACCCTCTTCTGACCACCATGGTCACTACACTCAGGTGCACATACCCACATGCAGATATATATATATATATATATATATATATATATATATATATATATATCTTTTCTAAAAGGTGAATTATTTGTTCATAAATTCCTTAAGTTAAACATTTGTGAGATGATTTTATAATAAGAGATTTCTCTGAGATGTAATTAATTGAAGAAACATGTAGGTATAAATTGTTTTGATAATACACTAAGCTTTTATTGGGTTTCAATTATACCACATTTTAAAAAATCTCCTAATTAAGATAATTACATAATATTAAAGTTGCATAAAACCTCTCATAGGAAAATATACCCTTTGTTTTGAATAACGTTATAATTTAACTCATTGTAAAGACTCCAGAAAATCACTGTTCAAAGGCTGGATGAAGTTAGTAGTTGTTCTGTGTTGTCTTTATGTCAACTGTGTAATTACATAAGAAAACTGACACGAGAGCCTCTTGGTGCTTTAGTGTGACAGTGGGAAGCCAGGTTGCATAAAACCCACCCAGTTTATGGGTCTGTGTTCCTTAGGCTGTGCTACCTTCACCTTTTCTATCCAAAATACATTTTATGGTTGAGTTCTGAGCCCTGCTCATGGGTTTCTTTCCATTTTTGAAGAGATTTGAAAAACCGGAAGATGGTTTTCGCTCAACTCAGCAGCCACTTTAGTATGCTTATAGGTGACAACCCACAGGATCATTGGTCTCTTCTGAGCCTGTACGTCCAGGAGATACACTTGGATTTATGCAGTGACATTTAGATTGGGTCAAAAAAAAAAAAAAGATGGCCTGAGAATGTCTATTCAGTTTCCTCACAGAAAATTTAGGAAGATTGGAATGTTCATCTCAAAGATATATTAGATGTAAAACCTTCTGCACATCCAAGAGGTGTATTTAACTTTCTTAGAAAGGTTGCTTTTATTTTAGATGAAGAGGCCATTTTAGTTTTAATTGTGTGTGTATGTGTGTAGGTCTATAGGTTTATGTGTTCAAGTGCATGTGCACAGAAGGTCTGAATGAGGAGGGTCAAATCCCTGGAGATGTAGTCACAGGTGTCTGTGAGTCACCTGACATGGGTGCTGGGAACTGAACTCTGCTAAAGCCACAAGTGCTCTTAACCACCGATTCATCTCTCCAAGCAGAGTTAGATTTCTTAAGGGTGCTCTTTTTGTAAATCTGTCTAATGACACTTAAGTTGAGATAGGTTCTTCTGCAGGAAGAGAGACTTAAGGTTCTCGAGAAAGCTACCTAGGAGTAACTTCTGTATGGATTAGGGTATTGGGCTTGCAACTGAGAGCAGTGGATTTGTAGGTGCCTGTGAGATTTAACTTTTTTTTTTTTTTTTTGGTTTTTCGAGACAGGGTTTCTCTGTGTAGCTTTGCGCCTTTCCTGGAACTCACTTGGTAGCCCAGGCTGGCCTCGAACTCACAGAGATCCACCTGGCTCTGCCTCCCGAGTGTTGGGATTAAAGGCGTGCGCCACCACCGCCCGGCCGAGATTTAACTTTGTTGCCCACCTAGCTCTTGGTTTCTGCTTTGCTGTTTGCTTTTACATTCACACCTGTTTTTATTTGGTTTAAATACATGCAAAGGCAAAGCAGCTGCTTGTTCTAGCCTTGGCTGCTTCTTCTGTGATTCATGACACCGTTTTCTGGCAATCCTTCCTTATCTTTATCTTACATGTGAAAATTATTGAAATCCTCTCTGAAGTTGCCCCCCCTTTTTTACAGAAGACATTATAAACTACTTGCATTTATTCTCGTTTGAGTTCTTAGACTTTTAATTTGGGGGTAGGTTATGAGAACCATGAGAAATTTTATAAATCACTCCTTGTCATTGTTCCTACACTGACTGCCATATCTTCCTAGAAACACTCCTTTCTCTGTAATAAAAAGGCACTCCATCAAATCCTAATTTCCGGGAACTCAATTTTTCTTGTAGGCTGTTTGTTAAATGATTTTTTCCTCACACAAGCAGAAGTTATTCCCTTTGTTGGCATATACAATTGAGGCTTATTTTTGAATAGGTAAGACTGCCCAAAAATCTTGAGTCACTTGAGGATTTTTATAACCAGAAACAAGAGCTGGAGAGGTTTGTTCTCAATTCCCTCCTCTCCATTCACTTCTCTAGCCTTTGACACTGGTTGGCATTGTAGGAATCAGATAATGGGAAAGAAATATATTTTGCTCATTGACAATGTTAGCACACTTGTTGGAACACAGAGGATGCTGAGGTTTTTTTTTTCCTAAGGCCTGGGTTGCTTATGAGAAACTCCAATCTACACTATTCATGTTGTCTCACAACTAGACTGAATTCTGGGAAGAAGAATATAAGTCCTGTGACGTTTCCTCCCACTCCCAATTCTAATGCTATCCCATCCATCAGTGGTCCTGAAACAAGGAGTTGTTGGTCTAGTTGAGCAGGAAGGCTGTGTTTGGCGAATGCCAGTGAGGAAGCAATCCTGGGATTCTTTATCTAATGGCTAGAGTGTTTTTATGCTATCTTGGAGAGACTTCACGTAGAGAGTTTGAATTTTACAGATCCTGGGGAATGTTGGCTTTACCAAGGCCCCTAGACCACATGTGTAAAGACCAACACCAGAATATACCAGTTTGTATGTTTTCCTTGTTTCTCAGTACACAGTGACGACCTTATATCTGGGACATTTCTATTCTGATGTTGTACAGAGAGGTTTCCTCCAACAACTGAGTTCAAGGTGATACTACAGATTGAGAGGACATAAACTCCTGGGTGGTCAACCTTCTCTGAGTTTTGAACTTCTGAGGCAGGAAGTAACTGAGCACTAGCCCGCAGATGGAGAACAGAATTGGGTGTTAGGTGTCTTGCTTTACGCTCAACACATCTTTTCCCCTTTCCCTTTGGTTAATGCTGTCAGGAAATATCCTCACAGGAGCACCTATGGTCATATTAAACTAATCTGCTGGGTTCCACTCAATCCTCTCGAGCTGACAAATCACAATTAATCATTCAAAAGGATTCAACATCAAGGAAAACAGAAACAAAACAACCATCGAGATTCTTTACATAAATTAAGCTATTCAAGGAGAGAGACAACCCAGATAAAACTCAGTACAAGTAACTTAAGTAGATTCTAGTAAAGCGAAGGGAAACCAAACAAAGAACTAGAAGAACAAACTGGAAATTAAACTGGAAAGATTGATCTATATTGACGCTTGAATTCATTTCCTAGAAGATGAAGTGAATGAAAGGTGTTTGACCCACGCAGAAATGAGTTATGAAAAAAGAAAGTAAAAAAGACTTGGAAAAGATGCACAGGAGACCCAGGATGAATAAGTGACATCCCAGAGTGATTAAAAGGGCGCAGTCCAAACAGTAGTCATGTGAAATCTATGGAAATTCCTAAGCTAAGTAAAAGCTGTGCATATTGAAAGGATTTACTGTAAGGGCCTGGAGAGGTGATTCAGTGGTTAAGAGAAGTTGCTACTCTTTCAGATGACCTGATTTCAGTTCCCAGGAGCCACACCAGACAGCTCACAGCCATCCAGTATCCAGGGAACATGATCTCTCTGTTCTCCTCAGGTACCTACACTCATGTTCACATATCCACAGGCAGACACACACACAACTGCATATAATTAAAAACAAATCTTTTTTTCAAAAATAAAGAATTTACTATGTCCTCTGCTACAGAATACTGAAAGAAAATAATCCACAAAGAGCAAAAGATGAACTCACAAGAGTGTCCGATACATTGAAAAGAAGCAATAGAGCAGGGAGGTGGAGGAGTGATCTCCACACATTAAGGGAGAAACAGCCACATAGAAAGAGTCATCTCTACAGTAAGCACAAAAAATAACCCAATCCATAAAGACCAATGCATTTAGGGCAGTGTCCAGGTTACTTCCTGCACAGAAACATCACTAGTTTCTATTTCTGTGTTTATTATCTGTCCTCTCACTAAAATGTAAGGCGACTGAACAGCAGGGGACTTGTTTCCTGCCTTCTTACCTCTGAAAACAATAAACAGCAATGGATTAACTGCCCATTTTAAATTTAATAGGAGTCAGTTTTTGTACAGTCATTTCATGGATAGGTAAAATGTTTTCACTTTGTAAACTTGAAGTTTTCAGGCTGCACCTCATATTGGATATTTTTCATGAGGGAAATGAATCTTGACTATATTTTGGCTCAAAAACTTGCAAATATTTTAAAAGCCTACAAAACTTTTATTCAGTGTGTGACTATTGTAGAAAATTTGAAAAGTATTGCTATTAACATATATGCCATTTGTAGAAATCATGAAAGTTATAAAATGTTCCTAAAATAAAGTTGGCATCCTTTTCTACAAATATCTGTAGGTCTGAACTTATAGTTACCTTCTGAACATGGGCAATTTGTTCTAGGACTCCTGTGCATAGCAAAGTCTGTAGGTGCTCCAGTTACTCATAAAGAGTAAGGATATTAATATGTAGCCCATGGAAAGCTTTACCCTTTCAGAGGAGGGGATGGGAGGTGAGCTGGTGTGGGAGGGAAGCTGGGGGTTGAGCGGAAGGAGGCATGAGAGAGGGATCAGTGGTTGGTACATTAAATGAACAAAAAAAATTCTTAAATAAAAAAATGTAGCCTATGTATGTCCCGCACATATTTACAGTGATGCTAGGTTACTCCTAATGCCAAACACAATGGAAACACTGTACAATTAGTCATTGTACTCTGTTGTTTAGTAAACAATGCCAAGGAAAATGTGTGCCATACTCAGCATAGGCATTTTTTTTCCAGTGGGAGAATGACAAAAAAAATATAAATTGAAACAGAATTATGCCATCCTTTAGAACATCTTGTTAAAGTTGGCATTCCTCAATAGTGAATATTTAAATTGATTTTCTTTTTATGATTTTTTTACTTCTTGTAATTTTTGAGATTATAATTACATTTCACTCTCCTCTTATCTCCCTCCAAATCCTCCTATGTACCCCTCCTAGCTCTCTTTTAGATTCATGGCCTCTTTTTTACTAATTGCTATAGCATGCATACATGTATATAAATATGAGCTGTATGATGTTCGTTGTATGTGTGTTTTCAAGGCTGACCATTTGGTATTGGATAATATTTTTGAAAGATATTTTGGGTCTGTGTGTGCTTCAGTGTGTGGATGTGGAATCTACGGGTATGGAGGGCTTATACATTTATCAGCATGACTGCAATGATGATGGGCTGAAGGACTTTTGTTTCTGTCGGGGTGAAGCAATCTGACATCATGTGTTGAGGAGTTCCTTTTGGCTTTCTGTTCCAAATATGGAGAAGGCAAGGCAGGATTTGGAGCCAGCTAGGCACATCACATCCACAGTCAAGAGCAGAGATACAATAAATGCACGCAGGCTCACTTGCTTGCCTGCCTGTGATCACAATCTCTCCACTCTTAAGTAGATCACTACCCATGCCTAGCAAATGGTGCTCCTCACAATAGGCTGGGTCTTCCCACATCGATCACCTTAATTAAGATGATCCCCCATGAAGGTGTGCCTAGATTAACTTGATCTAGATAATCTCTCATTGAGACTCTCTTCACAGGTGATTCTTAAGTTGTATCAACTTGACAAACCATCACAAGAGCCAGCGAAGTATTTCTGGAGCGCATGATCTTCTGTGTGAGCCACAGTGATAAATCCTCACTGCTATCCTTATTTAGGGAGGAGAGCCGTAGAATCAGGTCACAGCCTCCTGAGGCAGAATATTCAGGCCCCAATACCTGTCCCGAGTCTGTTACTGCACTAGCAGTGCATGGATAGCAGCTGGATTCCTTTTGCTTCTGTCCTTATTCAGAGAGTTAGATCTGTTGAGCCTTTTCACCGCTACTGTTAAGGTCTCCCAGGTTAATGAACAGAGGATTTTAAGTATGGCTAATTAAGAATGAGATGATGAACTCTTCTGGAAATGATTAAAGGCCATAACCAAAAAGCGATGCCGTGTCCCTAATCTCCAGGCTTCTTTTTATAGAGAATGAGTCTTATAATAGGAAACCTTTCATCAATGTTATTTTTTATCATTAGATATAAAATGTGAATGAAAATGGAGCCAAAAGAAAATGTTCTTCAGAAACCTAGCTATTACAAGAAATGACAGGCTCAGATCTGAGATGCTTGGAGTTACTTAAAAAATGTTCAAGCCCAGCTCTCCCTCAAAACAACATTAACAAAAGACATTGCCGGAGTTATGAGTATGGTGAATGAAAGACTGAATTATGAAGTGATTCATGAACAAAAGGAGCTTGTGATTTGGGGGTCCAACTGGTCTGGAGTTTAGAATATAATGTCAACAACCCCATAACTCCAGACAACTCATCAGTAACAATTCTGGGCCCAAGTCTTACATCTGTGTGGCGGCAATAAAATATTCCTGTGGCTACCATAACATTTAAATAACAACACGAAAATCTCTTAAAACAGTGTGTTGCACACATATTCACCCAACAAATACCTAATGTCCATTATACTCTTAAAACAAAAATGCACATCTTTATGCACACATGTGCTATGTAATGATGCAATTTTACCACCCTGTTGGATGGATTAATGTATCATAATCTGATGATCTTTGTACTTTAAAACACTGCAGTAAAAGCTGAGTATGGTATATGTCTATGATCACAGTACTTGGGAAACTGGGGCTGAAGTATCAGGAGTTAGGTCATCCAAAGTTACATAGTATTGGAGGCTAGTCTGCTCTATGTAAGATCTTGTCTCAAAAAACTAAATCAAACCAAACCATGCCACACCAAACCAAAAACAAAAACAGCTCTATAATAAATTCCCTTTATTTCAATTTAATTCTTGTAAAAACAACTGTTTCTGTGTTACATTCTTTGTTATTAAATTATGAATTAATATTTTGGCATTTGTACTAATCTCTGCCCCATAATAGACTTATTTTAACATGGGAGGAGAAGTTGCCTACCTATAGAGGTCACAAAGGTATTTCTAAATAACAGGCTATCATTGAGACAGAAAACAATGAGATATGAAGTTCCTAACTATGGTTGTAAGGAGACACTCCAATACTTTAGGAGTTTGGCCTCTACAATTGCTGGTACTAGTAGTCTCCTGGAATGTTCAGATGGAATCATGAGGCATCAGAAAGCTTTCAACAGAAGGACATTGTTGGGTTGGGCAATTGATAGGGGAGTTCCAGAGGCCAATTCTCCCTCCAGTTCTTGTTATTTTCTTGGCTTGAATCTCAAAAGCTGAGCAGAGCTAATCTCTAAACCTAGGACACATCTCTTGATATTGATTGCACACAATAAATATAGTTTGATCTGTTCTAGAATGTTAATGGCTAAGATGTGCCAGTTGGGAGGATAGTTGCTAGCATGCACAAAGTCCTCGGTTTGATCCTCATTAATGAGTAAAACCAGGCATGGTGGTATACTCCTGTAATCCCAGCACTTGGGAGGTAGAGGCAGGAGAATCAGAATTTCAAGGTCATCCTTGATAACATATGGAGGTTGAGACAAATCTGGACTACACGAGACTGTCTCAAAGGAGGAAAAAACATGAAATCTTTTTGACCCCTCATTAGTTCATAGCTTCATCCATTGTTAAGGCTGTTTTAATCATCTTCAGAGAACACAGTGTTCTTAATGAGCCATGCTTGCAAACTTTCTTCGTTAACCCTGAAGTCTCAACTCTATTTACAGAAAGACTTAACAGACCCAATTCTTTCAATAAAGACAGAAGACAGAGTTAGCAGTTGGACACGTCTTGCTGTTCTATTCACAGATGCAAGGCATTGCATGCCTGCTTCACTGTCTTGCATGTTTAGCACTCTTAACCATGTTGTGGTGCTTCTTTGTAGAGTACAGTGATGTTGACCAGGAGACGGCACTGGCTGCGGCCCACGGCTTCACAGGCTGCCTCTCTGCAGTGCAGTTCAGCCATGTCGCACCTTTGAAGGCTGCTTTGCACCCTAGTCACCCAGCCCCTGTCACTGTGACAGGGCATGTAACAGAGTCCAGCTGTGTGGCCCCTGCTGGCACCGATGCCACATCTAGAGAAAGGACACATTCATTTGCAGGTAACTTAAGACTCTCACCCTCCTCTGTCACAAAAGGGCAGGATTTTTGAAAATGTCCTAATTTTGTTGTTCTTCTCAAGATGGCTTCTGGGAGTGGCTTTTGTTTAATCTTCAGGTCTCTTCTTCATCACTGCTTTTCTGGAGTCTCGATGTCTCATTCATTTACAGTTGACATTGTTAAAACTGAAAGTCACAGGGTTCTCATGTTCACCTCTATTGTTCTGTTCTGGTTTAAAACTGATGAATTCTTCGGAATGTCCTCCTGCTGCTTGGGTGTATCAACCTGTCCGTTTCTGTGCTTTAACTGTAGATCATTCTGGAACAATGGACGACAGAGAACCTCTCACACATGCAATCAAAAGTGATTCTGCAGTAATTGGAGGTAACTGGAAAGCATGAATGTACTTTTTTGGTGGATTCTTATTACTATTACTAATAATACTGACTATAAGCATTAGAAAACTATCTACAATGAATCTACATGTTTTCCCTTGGGATGTAGTTAAGTGGTAGCATGCCTGTCCAACAAGCATGCGGTCTTAGGGTCAATTCCCAGAATGGGGAGAGGAGTTTACATATCTTTTTTTTTAACTTTGTATTGATTCTTTGTGAACTTTACATCATGCACCTCAATCCCACTCCTCTCCCCATTCCTCCACCCTTGCAACCTCCCCCAAAAGAAAACAAAAAATAAAAATAATAAAAAGTTAGAACAACAACAACAACAACAACAACAAAACTCTTGCTATGGAAGCTTCAGTGTGTCTGTCACCCAGCACACCCTTTTGCCCAGTATTGCTTACTAAAGTTCATTGCAATGAGTCCTTGGTCTGGTTCAAGGCCTCTGGCTTCTGCCACACTATTGATACTGGATCTTTACCAGGACTCCTCTTAGATATTCTCTTGTTGCCCCGTGTCATGGAGATCCTGCAGCTTTGGTTCTGCAGAGTTCCGCCTCACATACTCCAGCTGTTTTTAGATGGGGTAGATGTTGGGGTGGGCCGGTTCAAAGCCCTGGATCTGGACCTGGGTGGTAGTTGAATGGGTCAGCCCACTCACTCTTCTGTGCCTGCACCACCAGGACTAGCACTGCCCTGGCAAGAGGTGGGGTCAGCTTACCTGAGTGCTACAGGCAGCAAAGAGTGGGGCCGGCACTCCTGTGTTCATGCCCTTTGAGGCAGTACTCCAGGGCCCATGCCACCAGGGCCCACTCTACTGTCCTGCCCAGGCAAGGTGGTGGTGGGGCTCTTGCTCTGAGAGAGGTAGTCCATCTGAGTGCTGTAGTCAGCAAAGGGTAGAGCCAGCTCTGCATAGCCCTTGGACATCAACATGGCCCCAGGTAGCAGCCAAGACCAGGGACATGACCTTTGGTGGTAACATGGACCATGGAGACCAGGGGCTTCTGCCTGACCTTTGGTGGTAACATTGGTCCATAGACATGACCCAGACCTCTGCTGCTACAGGGCCATGGGGTTCACATATCTTAATTGCCATACAATGAATCTCACTGTTTTTAAAATTTTTTATTCTTTGCACTTAATATATGAATATAATAAATTTTGATCATATTCATTGTCTATTACCCTCTCTTATCCCTCCCATTCCCTCTGAACCCGTCTACTTCCCCATCCTACTTTAATGGCTTTTGTTTTGTGTGACCCACATCCTTTGAGTTTAATTAGGTTACTTGCATGAACATAGATGGGAGGTTATCTACTAGGACATGGGCAACCTACCATCAGCTACACTGCTGAAGAAAACAACTCCCCTATTCCCAGCATCCTTTAACTGCCAATAATGCTGAGGAAGGGGCGGAGCCTCTGGGCTGTCTCCTGTCCATGATGGAATGTTGACAAGGTATGCAATCTTGTGCACACCTTCCCAGGCACTAAACTTGAACAAAGGATCGTCTACAACTTTTATTGGGATGGTCTCATAGACTCTTCCCAATTTCCTAGCTTTCTTGGAAATTCTCTGTGTAAATAGGATAATCTCACTAAAGCATCACACTCCAAGATCACTTTTGCTAAGATATGTACAAATGAACAGTATTTAGCTTAAAGATGGCCATCTGCAAGCCATGGGAACTATTGCATGCATTTATTTCCTTAGGCATATCATTGCTTCTGCAAGGGCTCACATCAAAGTAGGAAAAAAACTTAGATTAACATTAGAAATATGCACTGTGCGTTTCTTTAATGCTTAAAATAGATATTTCATCATTTAGATGTGCCTATAAAAGAATACTATCAGTTATCAAATATTAGGTTAATAGGTTGAAAGTGGTTCTTAGTAATATTAAATTGCAGAATACACACAAAAACTTAAAAAATATCTTTAATGTGACAGCATCTTCTTGGAAGTGTATGTTACTCAAAACCAAATTCAGAACTAAAGCTTTCCTTCCTGATTAATGCTCTTCAGAGGCTGTTAATCAGAGGACGGAAATGTTAAGTGCCTTAACATTGCTCTGCACTCGAATATCATATGGATGCATAAAATAAATAACTATTCAGACTTACATCCAGATAAAGTGATTACTCATACACTTGAGAAACTTTTATGTGGACTTCATACTGGTTCCATTTACTTTTGTGTTTTAAATAATTTAATTTAATTTTTAATCGTGTGTGTGTGTGTGTGTGTGTGTGTGTGTGTGTGTGTGTGTGTGTGAATGTGCACGTGAGTGAAGTTGCCAGTGCTGGTTGTTTTTGTCAACCACACAAACCTAGCCATCTTTGGGAAGAGGGACTCTTAATTGAGAAAATGCCTTCATAAGATGAGTCTACAGTCAAGTTTGTAGTGCATTATCTTTACTGGTGATTGATTTGGGTCGGTTCATCCCATAAAGCACAGTGTCACCCCTTGGCAGGTGGTCCTGAGTTACATAAGAAAGCAGGCTGAGCAAGCCAGGGGAGCCAGCTGGTAAACAGCATTCCTCCTGGCCTCTGCACTAGTACCTCCAGTTTCTGACCTTGAATTCCTGCCCTGACTTCCCTTAGTGATGAAATGTGACCTTGTCAGATTGAAATAAACCCTTTCCTCTCCATGTTGTTTTTGTGTCTTATCACAGCAATAGAAACCTAACTAAGACAATGACCATAGAGACCAGAAGAGGGATCCCCTGAAGCTGGGTTATAAGCAAATATGAGAGCTTAGAACTGAAGTCAAGTCCTCAGTAAGAACAGTGCATGTTCTTATCTACTGGGGCATCTCTCTAGCCTCCTGCCTTTTAAAGATTTTACTTTTAATTTTGGCTTTAATTGTGTGTGTGTCTGTGTGTCTGTGTGTCTGTGTGTCTGTGTGTGTGTCTGTGTATGAATAGTTTGATGTCTTGTGCTGTTGCTCATCTGTTCATGAACTTTATCCAGCAGCGACACCCTTTCTATAGATGGCAAACAATGGTTAAAGTGTCTCTCATTGTTATTTCTAGCCTTCTCCCCTTAAATTAGATGTCTATAAGTTAAAGGTATACGAAATAGAATTCTTGTTTACAAACAAAGCAATCCCCCCCCCCTTTTTTTGGGATTGACTAGTTTAATCTTGAGTTTAGGTAGTTATTGGAATAGTCTAATGGAAACACATTCTACAGTAAAACCCTACTGAAAGTTATGATATCTGTTCATAACTTTTAAAGTTCAACAGGTTCAACATTTCAAAGTAGGATTCCTGCTTAGGCAAAATGACTCAGTCAGTGCTCTTCTTGCCTAGCTCACACATGCACAGGGCAGAGAGAGAGAGAGCACAAGACAGGTTTGCCCCTCAAGGCTCACCAGGGCCCATGAAACCAGTATGCCTTCTGGTTTTGATCTCTTTGGGGACTGAGCTTTGGTAGCTGAGTAGTGTAGCTGAGAATGGCTGTGTAAACTCCAAAGATCTCATGCTAACTGTGTGCAGTTTGTCTGCTCATTCACAGCATAGAGCCCTCCACTGTGGTGCTCTGTCTGGTGTACCAAGGTAGGATTTTATCCCATTGCGGTGCTAGTTATAAATCATACCTAGTGTGTAACCATAGTTGATACACTCAAACATTTTCCAGAGGAGATAATCCTCTTGTGTTCTTAGCTGTTGGTAACCATCCTCTTTGTTTATAAACAAAGTAAGTAGTATGAGAGAGGAGGATAGATTTAGTGAGATGTTTTAAAATGATGATGCAGATATGGAATGTTTCAAGCCAGACTCTGAGGATAAAGATATACCATTTCAGACAGACAGAAACTTGCATACGTTTTCCCCAGGAACACATCTGTATGGTGCTTTGTGTACAACAGCACAGAACACAGTAGTTTATTTTATTTATTATGAATATAATAAATTGCTTGTTTGGGGGACTGGTAACAGGTTAAATCCAAGGTGTGTGCCTTGGACATAAAAACAATGGCATGAAACTGACCCTAATTGAAAGAGATAAATCACATACTCACAGAAAAAAAAGTCAAGAACCATCCCTGATGCAGATCATCTGGATGTTCCTTCTAGGCTAATATTATGGTGATATTCATTTTTGTAACTAAAGTAGTACTCTCTTCAACATATCATATCATTTTTTTCACATTGCAGTCATTCAGAAACCCTATCTTAGAGATAGAAACTTTATAAGATAATTGAACTAACTATAACAACTCAGTTAATTGTTTTTTACAGGGATGATAGACAAAATATATAACAACACATGAATATTCTGATTAAAATTGGTTATTAATGCGGTTAAGTAGCCATACCCATTAGTAAAATTACCAAATGCATATTAGAATCATTACTATCTTTCTTGGGTAAGCCTGACCTATGCAAAAAATTGGCTCAGCAGCAGCAGCAGCATTATCATTGTTCACGAAGACTCTGCTTAGTGAATCTTACTGAAACTTCCAAGTCCCTTCATGTTTTGATCTAATTTCATTACACACACCTACATTTATTTATATTGGATGAAGTCTTAGGGCCTGGGATGTAGCTTAGCTGGTAGAATACTTTATGCAGTATGCATAAAGTTCTGTCCATGTAACAGCAGAAACCAGGAGTGGCTCTGTACATGACTGATCCTGTACTCAGGAGATGGGGACAAGATTACCAGAAGTTCAAGGTCATCTATAGTATCTTAGCAAGTTCAAAGCCTACAGAAGACCCTGACTCAAGGAAAAAAGCATAAACAAAATAGTGTGGGGTCTCAGTTTTGCTAAGCCAAATTCGATTCACAGTGTTATTTTAATAATTCTATTTTTTGTAAAGAATCTACATTCATCTATTAATGTCCTCATGATAATTTTAAAGAAACTATTAAAAATCATAATGAAAAATAATAATTTTCAAAATTCTATTTTTTATTTGAGTTTTTGAATTTTATCAATAGTAGGAAATACCATTAGATGTTTTTCTTGAGTAACAGATTTACTTCATTCAGTTTAGTGAGAACAACCAAACACAGATATTTGAACAACTATAATTTTCTTAGTAGTTGATCTTTTTATAAAAATGGTGTGATTCATGACTCAAATGTTTGCAGAGTGCATTTTCTGGGGTCAAACATCACCCTTCAGTGTGCACCAGGCATGCTTTATGTATGTTTTCTGTTTCAATACACAACCCATTAGAAAGACTTGTAGTCAAGGGTCAAGACTTAATGAAATGAATAATTTTTACTGTTGCATGGAGGACATCCTTAGATAAGATAGGCTTTTGCCTGTAAGTACAATGTCTTCCACTCCACAAACGTAATAACTAGTACTACAATTCGGTGTCCTGGTCTTCATTTGTGCTAACCACTGAAATTTTCCTTACCTTCATTGTATACCTTTAGTGAAAATTTTAACACCACAAAAAAGCACCTTACATGTATGATGGAACTGTAAATTTCACTCTATGGGTCCTCATTCCAGTGTATCTTGAGGAATATCCAGGGTTTACACTCTGCTTCAAGGATCTCCTGTCACTCTAGAGTTGATAACCATGGTCACAACTAAGAATTATAGTGCTTATAATATTTACATAGAATTCAAAGTTTCAAAATTCAATATGCCTCATGCAGAAAGATTTTAACATATTTACATACCCATATCTACATTTTATTATTAACACTATTCATGTATATAGCATACTCCTACTCTTTAACAGTTGATTGAAAAATCTATTTCATTGACATTGTTACATATTTAATTATAAAACACAATCCCTTTACTGCTTATGCTTAACTATAACTTCAAAAATAATTAAAATGTCTTCATGTCTAATTATGAAGCAACACTTGGTCATAGAAGTGTGTAAGTAATGTTCCTGATGAATAGGAACACATGAAGCAGATCCAGTATAATGCACATTCAGGATAAATGGAAGAGACCCCATGAAACTGATGGAATCCCTAAATAAACTTTATTATGATACTGCTTTAATCAAAAACATGAGAAGTTTTCTTGTCTCTAATTTATGTCATGTAGAGGGTTGACTTCAACAGAAAATAGGACTAATTAAGCAGTGAACTTGATGTGGTGTCTATTCTGACTGGGTATTTCTTTTGTCTTCTCTCACTAGGTCTGATAGCTGTTGTGATCTTTATCTTGCTTTGCGTCTCTGCCATAGCTGTTCGCATTTATCAACAGAAAAGGTTATACAAAAGAAATGAGGCAAAAAGGTCAGAGAACGTAGACAGTGCTGAGGCTGTTTTGAAAAGTGAGCTTCATATCCAAAATGCAGTCGGTGAAAACCAGAAAGAGTACTTCTTCTGATTGGCAGCGATCCTCTAACTTGCAAGGATGAGTTTATTTTAACAGCCAGGGGCTCTCAGTGGACAAGAACTGCTCTAACCCTGACCACACAGGCGATGGATCTGCAGCACGGCCATCTTGCCATGTTCAGGCTCGGCATGGCTCCAGGCAGCCTCCTCCAGTGATGCGCTTCTAGCCATCGTTCTACTCAAGAAAGGAGCTAGCTATTGGTGTCCCTTCCCATCTTCTGCACACGATCAAAGCCAAGTTTAACTCACTTCACAGCTACGGTTTTTAAATGTGGAAACTGTAGCTCTTCTCTTCACTCTGTAATTCATAAGTTTTGTTAGAGGTAAGAAATCAAAATTGGACTATAATGGCCTTGCTTTACCTGAGACCACATGTTCTGTTTGCTTTTGACTTCCCACGGTGTTGTATATGAGCCTGGAAATGCTTCTGAGATCCTGTTTGGCTGGTGTTCGCATCTTCAATGGCCAAAAGTCCATACATAAAGCCCCGCCCCCCCGCCTTTCTCTGTATTACATTCAATACATCAATAGTCTGAGAAAATGTTTTCTTGTCTTTGGCTTGTTTGTATTGCTCTTTTTCTATCTGACTCTTTCTGATACTTTTTAATGCATTTCGTTTTGAGTGTCTAACTTGCAATTACTATATAAAAAGACTCGGAAAGTATGGTGGTTGTCAATATGTGATGTCATGCTTCGACAGACAATTTCTTACCATTGTTTGATGATGACTGGTTAAGAACCTGAGCAATTGTAATTTCCCAAAGACTGTACAACGTTTTCCATTAAACTTGTCCTAGCACAGCAAAAAATATTTTAATTGCAACTGTATTACCTCAATTATATTTCAGAGCCTATTTTCCCCAAACCTTAAACCAATTGTTTCTTAGGTTTATGTTTTTCTAAAGGTTATTACCAAGTTTTCTTTGATCTCCCATGAGGATTTTCCATGAAGTATCCTCTTATATGTTAGAAAAGAAGGGGATAACCTCAAGTGTAGAGCCCCACTCTTCCTTCTAATATACAGTTATGCCACTGGCATGAATTTTGCTGTGCACTAACCTCTAATATATGCATCCTGCAATCTCAGTTGGAACATGGCTTCTGTTTTGCAGACAGCAGATAAAGTACCAATGGATGCTCACTCTCTTATCAGACCTACACTCAAGCAGTCATTCTAGTCATTTCCCATGTAGGATGATTAAGGCCTCAAAAATGCCTGAGATCAATATAATATACTCACTAGTCTTTGGTGATTAGCGTGTATATATACAATGGGAGGTGGAAGCATAATTCTTAACTCCATGAAACTGTAACAATAATGAACTTTAAGGCCAAGCGAACAAGATAATTGCGGGGAACTATCTTTGAAGTCCACAAGCCAATTAAATAACAAAAGCACTTTGCAATCCATGGTCACACCTTCAGGTGCCTCCAAAGTAAAAAATTCAATTCCCTGTCTTTTTTTTTTTTTATAAAAGAAAACTTGGAAATATATGAGCTCAGCATCACTAGCATCTTATTTTTTGTTGATTCTTTTTACAAAATCTGCTTTTCTTTTCCCAAAGCATGAGGTCCACATTAATGTTTCTGTAAATACCTGACTAAATCTTAAAGGACCTGAATTGACAAAGGACCCATGTTGCTAAATAGCATCTGTATATGTGTGCATAGGTACACACACACACACACACACACACACACACACACACAGCTCTGTGGTGACTAGAGAAGCATTTAAACTAGAATTTGTATCATTTGATCTAAAGAGCATGGCCATTAATTATCACAGCTTGGAATTCTTTAAAGGTTTGTGTTTTATTTAGTAACAGTACTGACTTCACTGATAGCTGAAATGTGGACACATAGATGGTGAAGCTGCAAAGTCTTCTGTGGTCCATACTGCAAGAGACTAAAATAGGATGGCATCAGATTGCATTGGTACCTTGTATGCCATGGCTTGGATTTCCTGGTTTGTAATAAATTTCTTCCTTTTTCTTTAATAAAATTTTTAAAATAAAATGCAGAATATACCTTAAGAGATAATGTATATAAGTTTTAAATTAGGGAATTATATTGGATTTCTTTTCTTAAGAAAGTAAAAAAATACGTAGCTATATGCCTTGTTGGTGTATGCATGAATATGTGTGGTGTGTTTAACCTTTTCTGACAGATTTCTGTGATTCTTGGTAACTATCAAATTGCTACTGTCCTTTTCTTTTAAGAAAAATTTTAATTACTTTGTGTGTGTGTGTGTGTGTGTGTGTGTGTGTGTGTGTGTGTGTGTGTGTGTGATGTGGATTTCAGAGGAAAACTTGTGGGAGTTGGTTTCTTCTTTTGTCATAAAGGATCTGGAAATTGACCTTGGGTTGTTAGGCTTGGTAGTAGGCACTTGTACCTGCCAGCCATTGCTCCAGCCCCATTTGTTTCTCCTTGAAAGGAGCCAAAACTGAAAAATAGAAAGATGATTGTCAATGTTAATGATTCGATTTTCAGTATCTTTTCAGTCATTCCTGAGAACAATGACCTGGTTGTCCATGAGAAAGTTTTCTGCACACTTCAGCTAGGTGATGTCCTTTTCACTGTCTTTTCCTCTTCTCCAAAGAGTTTGGCAAATGCCCACTGTGTACATGAAGAGATATTGTATAGAGAATATAGTATACTCCTCTCTGATTGTAAAACTCATCTAAAAAGTGGGTGTGGCAGTGCACTATTAATCTCAACACTTGGAGGCAGAGGCAGCAGGAGAATTGCTACAATTTCAAGGTCAGATTGGATTTACATAGATGCCCTGTCTCAAAAACCAAACCACACCCAAACCAAAACAAAAAGCACTAAAAGCAAACCACATTCCCCCAAGAAAACCACAAACAACAACAACAACAACAAACAACAACAAAAATTCACCAAATACCAAGTTTTAGCACTCTGATTACAGACTGGAGTATGGATGGCATTAAAGAGCTTCTTCAACAAAATGAATGGGTCCATCAGTGAGAAACAATATTTTAATTATGTAGGAAATGCCATGAAAATAACTCTTTTCCAGTCTAGAACATAGCTCAGTTTTAAAGTCCATTTCCAAGTGTTACTTTCAAAACTGTTTTTTTTAAATATCCTTAAGATGTCTAAACAAATAAACAAACAAAGACAGGATGATGCAGAAGACAGGCAGGCAACACCCACAGGGAAGGAGGTCATTGAAACAGATTGTTCATTGGATGGTTCTGTCTTTGGAAATAACAGCATTCCTCATGGGATGAGAGGAGCACAGACCCTGCTTAAAGTGTGGACAGCTCAGCTTCACAGATAAGAAGTCCAAGTCACAATATGTGAAATGGCATTCCCAGGAGGACAATAGCAGTGTGTCCACCATTAAGCTGTGACTAAATCATCTGTTTACTATAGAGCTGATCTTAGGGTTCCCAGGATCTGGATAGCGACAAGTTATTGCATGGTACAGAGAAACCTAAAGCATCTCCATAGCTCCCTTGTCAAGAGTGACTATAGATCTTAGATCTTATCCATCACCTATTTTTAATGAATATCCACTGTTATTTGACAAATAATTGTCCTTGATAGATTTGGTTTTCTCCCTAAAACTACTAATTTCAGGGTCCTTGAGTCCAGGACAGACGGTTATAATTAGAACTTATTTTTATTGGCTGTGTGCACATATTCATGTTTGTGGATGTGCAAGTGTATGAACGTGGGTGGAGGACAGGGCACTACTGCAAGTGCTGTCTTCAGGAAGGCCATCCATATCCTTAGAGAGAGGGTCTCTCATTGGCTTTGGAGCTGAAGCTGAGCAGGAAGGGTATATTGACTGGCCAGAGCACCCCAGTCATCCCGCCCTCTCTCTTTCCCATGCTGGGATTCCATGTGTGCACTTCTGCACCCAACACGTTGGGGAAGTGAACTTAAGTCTATATGCTTACAAGGCAAGGGCTCTGCCATCCAAGCCAGTCCTAGAGTATTCTATGTAGACTTTGCGAAATCTATAACATGAGTTATAGCTGACCTATTGAATCATCAGATATAGACTTCCTGTTAGAAAGATGAATTAGACACACCCTTAACTGAAACATGTTCAGTTGAAGATTGGCTTTCAAATCCTTGTGTCAGCTGCGTGATGACTCCATCACACATTTTCAGGATGTCCTGCCTGCCCTCCACTTTTTTCAAAGTATGAATGGTAGTGTGGAAGCAGGGAAGAAAAACATCTAGAAGCTGAGTGTTTCCACAGCGGGATGTGTGTGACTGAGGAACACTCATGCATCTACAAAAGAACAGGAAGTGGGAAAAATAACATGACAAAGTTTGGAGAAACATGCTAAGGAGTTTGGATAGTTGGTTCATCAGAGGGCTCCCTGGAGCTCAGTTTTAAAGATTCTCCAGCAAAAATAAATCTGAACTCTGATTTGTATGGTTTCCCCAGTGCAATGTTTTTAAAATCTTTTTTCATCTTTTACCACCATACTTAAATCATTATAAAATGCACAATTGTATTTTAAAAAATCAAACAGTTTAACAAATTTTATAAAGGAAAATAGTGCTCCCTTGCCCATCTCCTCTCCTCATCTGTTTCAGCTCTTTAATTGTCTCCCTTTAACTCTCTCTATGCCTATAAATAATGTGCTATCACAGGATGGCTTCTTTGGAAATTAAATTTTTAGACAGAAATTGCCACTTACAAAGGTTATTAGGTATTATGTAATACACACAGGAGGTGGGCTGATGTAAGATGGGGAACTTGGGCTGTGCTGCCATAATGATAAGGGATTAGTTGGCCCTGCTAACATTACCCTTTGGAGGTATTCTGAGTTGGGTGAAGGGACTGAACATTTACATTACAGTAATGAGCAGATGATTGGTGGTGTCTGTGTGCTGATGATCGTGAGCTTGGACCGGTGCCTCTTTGCAGCTTAGGCTGTTCTTGAAGAGTGAAGACAAACTCGCTCAGTTGACATTTGACTTTCACATCCATGTAGCAGCTAAAAGATGACTCCAGCCGATGTCTTCAGTATGTCCTATCTATTCTCCAGATCATAGAGAGATGGCAAAGAAGAAAAAACTCAAAAGCCGAATGTTTTCATGGGAGGATATGTATGCCTTAAGACTTGAAATGGAGGTACCAGGACTGTTTTTTCCCCCCAGCACTGCTAAGATCTTTCTGCTTCAGACATGACTTCTGGAAGCAGCTTCTTCAGTACTCGGGTGAATCTCTTTTCCTGAGGAAAACATGCAAGAGATAAGAAGATGGACTAGGGTCCTGCCTCCACAGATGACTGTAACTGTTACTCATCTTCCTCCTGCTACACCATCCTTGCCAGGACCCCAACATCAACTGAAAACACTTCATAGAACTGGCACTCCAGTTCTGTTATGCTCCTGAATTTCTTCAATGAGATATTCTGATGGGATTGATTTAGAAAAGATAGATGTTTAGATCAACAGCCACATTTGTGTATTTTTCAGGCCATATAATTAATATATTCTAGCAAAAGTACTGCATCTGATAGAGCAGTCACAACTGAGGCTTGCATATGCTTGCCTTAGTGGTACCTTGCTATCATTTCCAGCATGTTCTGGAACAAGATCAGTGAGCTGACTGGAGCCACCATGAGATCTCTGAATGTTTAATCCCTTAAGGATAGCACTAGACATCAACCCTTTACCTAGCACAGATGTTCTATGTAGGCCAGTGGGACAGTAGGTGATTCTTTTCAGATAATTCTACCTGGACTGTTTCTGTGTCAGACATCAATCATTTTCATAGTTTAAGGACTGAAGTGGTGGAGATACCAACATTAGGTATGTCAATTCCACTTATACATTTGGAGACTAGGGGAATAACTGCTAATAAGTCCATTGGCTAGACCTAAGTCATTTATTCCTGGTCCCAATAAAACTTTATAGTGTGCATCTGTGGGTATATGTATGGATGCACACGTGTGTGCAGTAACATAGGCCATGTGACCGTGTTCCTGTGGATGCCAGAAAGAGCTTCAGATGCCATTCCTTGGGTAATTCCCATCTTTTTTTCTTTTATTGAAAATGGATTTTTCATACAGTGTATTCTGATTATAGTTTTCCCTCCTCCTATTCTTTCCATTTCGTTCCCACCTTCCCTTTCATCTAAATTCAAACGAGCAGCCCTCTAAAGAATAATATTAAAATAAATAAAAACCATAAAATCAGAATATGACAAAACAAACAAGAAAAGGAGCCAAAGGAGAGACACAAGAAACACGTATAATGCTGAGACACACATGTTCACACACTCAGGAATCCCATTAAAATCCCAAACCAGAAGTCATAATATGTACACAATGAACCTATAAGGTAAAAAACTAAAACAACAAACAAACAAAAATACCCTGACAACATTAACAAAACAAAGAACCTCCAAAGATGGTATTGAGTCACTTTTTGTTGGCCATCTACTGCTGGACATGGAGCCTATCACCAAGAGTGGATTTTTTCCCCCAGTGAGAACTCCTTGGAGAAACTAATTTTTCATTTGCAAGTGGCTATAGGGATGAAGGTGTGTGTCCACTTCTCCGTTCAGCTCTAGGACCCCATCTAGTGCAGAGCTGTGCAGGTCCTATGCATTCAGGCTCTCTCACTAGCCTGGAACTCACAAAGAAGGCTAGGCCTGCTGATTACCAGTTTCTAGGGATCTGTCCTTCTCCATCTTTGTACCACTGAGGTTTTGAGCTCATGCCACCACACCCAGCTTTATGTAGTATGGGTTGAGCTCAGGTCCCTGACTGCTCCCTGTCCCCAATTTTGCTTTTAAGGAAAGAGTAAATCTGTTATCAGTGCCAACTCAGATGCAGTATACAATGTCTCTATTCCTTTTGTCTACACCATGCCCAGCTGTTGAGGGGCATGGGAGTTGTACCCTTTGGAAAGAACTGAGAACTCACTAACATGTATACTTAGCATCATGGTAGGGTCCTTCCACTTGAAGGCTTGGTTTCGTCTTCAGTCAGTAGATTCTAGGTTGGGAAATTGATAGTATTTCCATTTTGGCCATACATACCTATAATGCCAGTGATTGGAGGCTGAAACCAAATGATCATGAATTCAAAGTCAGCCTGGGTTAAATGCTGACTTCTGGGACAGCCTGAGCTTTTTAATTAGAGCTTATGTAAAAACATATGCATAAAATAATGAATGAATAAAAAAGGAAGAATGAAGGCTCATGCTCAGAGTTAAGTGATTGTGGGGTTTTTAAATGAAAAATTTATACAAAACTTTGGGGGTAGATTAATGCTCAGAGAGTAAAACTCTTTCTGTGTAAGTGTGAGAACCTGAGTTAGTACATCTGAACCTGCATAAAACCAGGTGTGGAATGCATTTCAATCACCACCTTGCTCCCACAGATGCCCTCTGGACAGGGATCCGGCTGCACACAATGACAAATTGCAAAAAAAGAGAATCTGCCCAAGAATAGGTAGAAAACAAAGACCAGCACCCAAGGTTGTTCTGTAAGCTCCATGTCTATCTAGTTAGGCATGTGCCCACTCTCACAGGGGTATGTGCCACCTCCTCAACACACGCAAAAATGGCGTATGATATAGAAAACTTCCAAGGATGATATATTATTGACACAAAATCTCATAGATTCAGCAAATATCGCAGTAATATTTTCTACAGCAGAGTGATCCAGCTTAGGGTAAAATGTCACATCCATTGTTCTGTGTTACAAGTAGCTGCTTTTCAGACTTGTGTGACCCTGACATTGTGTGAAGGTTGTGGGCCACTACTGTAATTCAGGTAGGACACTGAAGACCTGAGAGATTTCTTCTTGGAGCCAAGGACAAATGCCAGGCTTCTTTTTGGATAAATTAATCTTTGACACCGTCCAATTTCTTTCTTTCTTTCTAGAAGTGTAGTCAGAAGGTTTTTCCGGTTCTGCCTGGCCCTGCAGTCCTGTTCCTCTGGTTCCACCCGGTCCCGGGTTCCCTCAGCTGCTTATAAAATAATCATTCAGAGGCGTATATTGATTACCAATTGTATGGCCTATGCAGGCTTCTTGCTAGCTAGCTCTTATAACTTAACCCATTCTATTATTCTATAAGTTGCCACGAGGCTGTGGCATTACTGGTCTGCTGGCATCTTGCTGCCCCTTTGGCAGCAGATCTTAAGTTTCTCCTCTGTCTACTTTACATTTTCCTCTAAGTTTTGGAAGAGATTTTTTTTCTACTCTGTCCAGTGTCTCTATGGACAGACTAGTCTCAGCTCTTATATTTTACTTTAAGCTTTTTTTTTTTTTTTTTTTTTTTTTTTTAAGAAAAAAAATGCACTTCCAGTTCCTGGTTTATTTAACATATGTATCAATTTTTTCTTTTAAAAGTATTGTTAATTCTTTGGGAATTTTGTTCAATGTATTTTGGTCATTCCCACAATCCTAATTCTTTCTAGATCCACCCCACTTCCCTGTCCACCCAACTTTTTGTCTATTTTCATTTTAACCCATTAAGACCAATTTGTGCTGCCCAAATATTATTGGATGCATGGTCTCCCACTGGATTGTGGTTGATTTACCAGAGCTACATTTCTGGACAAAACTGTCTCTCTTTCTCCCAGTAGCCGAAATAACCAACAGCACCATGGCCAGGGGTAGGACTGTGTGCCCAAGTCCACACTGGGAATTATTCTGGTTTGAACTTGGGCATGCCTTTTGCATGCTGTCACAACCACTTTATGTGTGCAGTGTCCCTGCTGTGTTCAGAGGACACTGTTTCTTTGGAGTCGTCCACTACTTCTGCCTCTTGGACTCTTTCTGCATCCTCCTCTTGGATGTTCGTGAACCTTGGGAGGAGGAGGTGCTATATGTGTGTGCTTTAGAGCTGAGCACTTTGCATGCTCTTATTTCCTATGCTTTGGCCAAATATGAGTCTCTGTGATAGTCACTGTCTACTGCAAATAGAAGCTTCTCAGCTGAGGGATGAGAGATGCACTAATTATGGGTATAATTATAAGTCATTAGGAGTTGGTTTGATACTCTGTGTCCACTTAGCAGAGTAGGACACCTACTAAGTAGAATACTTTAGTAGTAAGTGTTCCTTTCTGTTAATCTTTTTTTAAAATCATATCAGCTTTTCAAAAAAATTTTTTCCTGCTCAAATGCTAACTTATCCTCCAAACTCCAGTCTCCTCTTTTAGTGGGAATGGTTATTAATTTTTTTTATATATTTCTTTCATAGCAAGGACCACTCAGGTATCAGATGTGTTTGTTGATTATTTCATGGGAGTGAGGAACTTCACACTGGCTTATAATCTGTATTTTAGATGGAAGTTTCTGGAAGTGACCACTTTAGGAAGAGTTTCTAATCCTCACTATCCCAGCAAGATTGGGAGATAAGCAAGGTACTCATCCAGCCAGCCCCAGTGGTCTGATTGGCTCTGCCACTCAGCATTGGGATCACAAGCACATGCTTGCCACACCTGGGTTTTCTTAGTTTGCTTTTGTTTTGTTTCATGGGTTGTGGTGATCAAATTCAGATCCTCATGCTTTCAAGACAAGTGCTTTACTGACTGAGGCATCATCTCAGCACACTTTACTACTTTTTATATTGATGCTGTAACAAGTCCTGACAGCATAATGATTTTCCACTGGATGGATTTCTCATCTTGTAAGTCTACACTTAAGAACTCCACAACATGTCTCCTTGGGCTAAGGCCAAGGCGTGGTAGAAAACTCAAGAGAATCTGTCCTCTTACCTTTCCAGCTTATTTTACTCATTGCCTACAACTGTTCTCACAGTCCCTACTTTCTTGTCAAGGACAGAGGCAGCAATTCCAGTCCTTCTCAAATCACTTTATTCTCAGACTTCCCTTCCCCAAACCTTCTGATTACACTGACCCTACAATTCATTCAATCACACAATCCAGGATAGTTTTCCTACCTCGAAGTCATGGAATCCATATCCTGCATTTTCTGGGCTACCTGGATCTCCTTTGCTCTGTAAGGTGACACACTCATGTAGTGGGGACTGGACTCTGAACAGCTCTGTGGACATGATGCTGTATTTCCACTTCTTAGAATCTGCTTGTCTAGCTGGTCTTGATATCTTTAATCCCAGAATTTTTTTTGGGGGGGGGGGAGTTGGTGATCTTTACTAGAAAGAAATCTATATTCTCATACTCCTTTCACTGAACACAATGTCTTACAAATTTATCCACAAACCCTTGCACACTGTTGGTAGAATATAAATTACTTCAGCCATTATGGAAAACAGTATAGTGGTTCCTCAAAAAATTAAAAGTGGAACTATCATGTGATCCAGAAGTGTAACTACTGTGTGCAAAATCTACTGATTTTTAATAAACCTGTCCCTTTATTCTGGAGTCAGATGTATCGTGTTAAATCCATTTCTTTGTATAGATTGGCCTTAGTTTCCTTACAATGATCACATATAAATAGTAAATCAGCCAAAAAGCAAATTCACTTCCTCCCATAGCTAGCATCTGTCTAATCCTTCCCTCTAGAGGTCTCTTGTGAAAAGAATGGGAACTTCAATAACTTGACTCATGCTTTTCCTCTTTGAAAATTAGAAGTGCAAACCATACCTTTTTTTTCAAAGCCATTAAGTCATTAATTTTTATTTTATCAAGCTTGGAGCAAGAAAGACCTATTCTTATCACATTTTTTTGTAACATGCCAGACTAATTTGTGTTTGCTTTTAATAAAATTATTTCCTTATTTCGTGCATTGATGCTAGACATGCCTTTACACCCGTTGAACCAACACATCTGCTTCCAAGCTGCCCGTGTAATAAATTTTCTGGTAAATTATGTTTCTGTTGAATGAATTCATGTTTTTTATTCAAAATAAGCTGTTATAAATGATTCATGTCTCTCTACATTTTCAACAGGAACAAATTAATTTTTTAATTGAGCTCTGAAATGACCTGTTCTTCCCAAATGCATATTAAAAGAAGATGATTACAAATGGCTGTCAGGATTGAATGAGACTTTGTAATAACTTTTTTCATTTGCTGAGAATATTTGGCCAACTTTTCTTAGTAGAAATTTATGGCACTTGATGAATAATTGGAAAGGAACATCTTCTGGAAAAAAGATTATGGTTATGTGAAAGAAAATGAGCCAGAGATAGCAAAAAAAAAGCATTTTGTTTCCCAGATAAAATACTGAACAAAAATATTGCAAATTAAGTGCAACTTACATTAAGAAATGTTGGTGACAATGTTGATATTTTTACATGCTTATTTATTGAGATTTATTTTACATTTTGATTATATATGTTTGTGGAGGTGGATGGGCATGGGGTGGTGGGTTTGTGCATATGAGTGCAAGGGCCCACAGAGGACAGAAGAGGGCATTGAATCACCTGGAACTGAAGTCAAAGAAGGTTGTAAACTGCCTAATGTGAGTGCTGGGAACCAAACTAGAGTCTTTGGCATGACCAGTGTGTGCTCTTAATTGCTTGGTCACCCTCCAGCCTCTTACCTATTTATTCACATTAAAAAGTGTTACACACACACACACACACACACACACACACACACACACACTGTATACAACATAAGGTTTTAAAGAATGTATACATTATATTACATACATAATAGAATGATTATAAGTACTGAGATATGTATCTCATATAGATTTTTATGATGGTACTTCTTTAATTTCACTTAGTATTTTTAAGGAGTGTTGTATATTATTAACTGTGGTCATCAGGCAGTACCTAAGATCTCTTGAATTTATTTCTCATGTTTAGCTAAAAATGTGTATTCTTTAACCAATATTTTTACCTTTATCTTCTTATTCCTGCTGGCCTCCAGTAACTGCCATTCTATACTCTACTTCCAGGCATTCAGCCTTCATAGATTCTGTTGGGAGTGAGATTCTGAAAGAGTGTTTTGGTCTTTCTGTATCGGGTTTATTTCACTTAATAGGATATTTTATAGATTTGTCTATGAGCTTTGCACACTCTTGGTAGAATATAAATTTGTATAGTCTCTGTAGACAATAGGAGAGCAATTCCTCAAAACATTAAAAATCAAACTACCATATGATCCAGAAATCTCACACCTGTGTTTATGTCCAAAGAGAATGAAATCAGTAGGACAAAGAAAGATTGGCAACATGATTCATAACAACCAAGGAATGGAATCTATCTAAGTGTGCCTATCAATAGATGAATGGATAAAAACCATGTGATGATTGCTTTTGAATGGTATCACAATTTCTGTCTACATACCTCTTCCATCTTTGATTTGTACAAGAGAAGAAAATCTTTCATTTTTCCTGATGTCTTCCTTAGTAGAGATTTAACACACTTTGGCTTTATCATGGTTGGGATTTTATGATGTATGAAATTGATACAGTGTTCAAATGCCTCTAAAAATTTCTTCATGGCAATTCATCCCTTTCCGTCTGCTTCCATCATAAAATTGAGGCTTAGAAATGGAAGTCAAGCTACAAAAGTAACACAAACATCTTTTGCTGTATAATTTTAAGGAAAACATTTTTCTTACATTATTAACACTGTACACATGTAATTGCAACTAATTTGAAAAAACAGATTGTAGTGTACACATGTACACACACACACATTTTTCCATATAGATGGTTAACATTAGTGCAATAGGAATGGGAAAACATGTAGAATCTCCCTCTGAAGTGTGGTATTGTGTTCCCCAAAATATTGTGCATGCTAATAAACTTATCTGGGGTCAGAGACAGAACAGCCACAATATTAAACATAAAGGATAGGCAGTGGTAGCACACGCCTTTAATCCTAGCATTCCAGAGGCAGAAATCCATGTGTTCAAGGATATAGCCAAGCATGGTGACTCACGCCTTTAATCCCAGAAAGCAAGCCTTTAATCCTAGGGAGTGGTGGTAGAAAGCAGAAAGGTATATAAGGCGTGAGGACCAGAAACTAGAAGCATTTGGCCTGATTAGGCATTTGGCTGGTTAAGCTTTCAGGCTTCTAGCAGCAGTTCAGCTGAGAGCCATTGAGATGAGGACACAGAAGCTTCCAGTCTGAGGAAACAGGACCAGCTGAGGAACTGGTGAGGTGAGGTGGCTGTGCCTTGTTCTGTCTCTCTGACCATCCAGCATTTCACCCCAATAACTGTCCCTGGGTTTGATTTTATTAATAAGACTCTCTAAGATTCATGCTACACTGAAATCTAGGTAGTTCTATGAAAGCAGGACAGACCTCAGTCTAATTCATAATGCTTTCATGTGCTTGCTGTCCCTTCAACATTCAATGAAAGATAGGTTGAGCTCATATTTCAAGATTAGAGGAAGTTAGACCTTTTAAATGGATTCAGTTCTTTCCAGCTCTTTGGGAGGTCCTTAAAGAAGGGTGTCACACCAACATGTAGTGTTCCTTATAATTTATTTCAACTAATTGGTCTACATTGGACCATTTCACTTAATGTCAAAACTAGTATAAGCTGAGGATATCATTTCTGTTCTTCTATAACTAACCAATTCTGACTGTGCCTCAGGTTTCCTCTTCATTCACCAAACACAATAAAAGATCAAACTACAGCACTTAAGACAAAAATTATGTAAATATTTAGAAATAATAGAAAGTAGTAAGGTAAAGAAAATGGGGTTCAATTGGCTATCAATAATCATACCTCCTAATCTTCCCGTGCCACTCCAATTTCTGCCTTGTTTTTTTTCCTGCTTTTCTCCTACCCCAGCATGGTATGAACATTTCCTCAATTCACATCTCCAAAGGCCAGAGTTTCAGGGAATGACCACTCCTTGCCAACACCTGATTCTTTCTGTCCTGGCGTGAATAACAAACACAGTTTTTAGTGGAAATCATTATAGTCATAGGAGAGAGCTAACTCCCTTTTTATGACCAGTGTGGTTATGTGCTCAACAGTGCTTTTCCCACAGCATGGAAGATCTGTCATTGCAGAGGACCAGGTGGCAGGTTTGATTATCTACTTGAAGGCATACTGTAGACCTACTACTGGGTCTTTGTAAATATTAATCTCATCTTTCATGTTCATCTGAGTCTTACCTAAATAATACATGTTTCTGAAGTTTTTTGCTGCTTTGTGTCTTCTAGTATTTTCTAGTATTTTGATGGAATATCAGTGCCGTCGACCTGTTTGCCAAAAGATGACATCAAGCCATGAGTCCCTTTCCACCACTATCTATCCAACAATCTTAAAGATGTGGTTTTTTTTTTATATCTCTTAAGTATATAGCATGCTACCCGCTGCTCAGGAAAATCCTGCCTAAGATTGCCAAATCTTGGATAATGCACTGAAATGGTCCCTTAACTTGCCTTTGGTATAAGAATGGTGAGCCTCCCAATCTCCCACTCTGTCACCTGTGACCTTTACATGCTTTCTGCTATTCACTTCTCATCTTTGGCGATTTCCCTTCTCTCTTAGGATGTGAAATCTATTTTGTGACATAAACGTGACCATTCATTTGACTTCATTCGACTTCATTCATTCTTATTGTCAGAGTCATTTTAAATTTGTTTTTGTTTTTGCTTTTGAGACAGGGTTTCTCTGTGTATCCCTGGCTATCCTGTAACTCACTCTGTAGACCAGGCTGGCCTTGAACTCAGAGTCATTTTAATGATAGCGTATTTCTCTATCAAGGGTTTCCATTTAGTGATTATTTGGTTAAAAATCATCTGGCTATAGTCTCATATAGACTGACATCCCATCTTTTCTCTTCCATCCAACTCTTGCTCTGTTTGCATAAATTTGTCTTTACTTTATTCTACACTAAGTTCATCTCTCCTCCATTTCATTGGTTAACTCCTTCCCACTGTTTGGACATGACTTTTTCTGCCAAGCTTTTCCTTGTGTCTATTTCTAGCTGCAATTCTCTAGTCAAAAGCACTTTCCCCCCAATACCTTCCTTCCCATTCCATGCTACAGAGTCCCATGAGATCAGGAGGGCTGTCTCTTTGTATTTCTCATTCAGTCTCAGCACCATCACTCAGCAGAGTCAATTCACTCAACATTGGTTGAACAATGACCTGATGAGTGGTTTTCTGTATACTTGCGATGGAAGTATCATTTCTGTTGAAACAGTTCATAAGCAGGGAAGATCCTGCAAAGGCCAACAATTCTCCAGACCCTTGATGAGATTTAACAGTAATATTTAGTAATATTTAAACACAACGTTGTCTTTACCTTATTTATGTACTGCATGTATCCACATGAGCATGTATGCCATGACACACATGTGGAGACTGGAGGAGAACTTTGTGGAGTTGATTTCTACTACCTTTGCTCATGTAATGGAGCTTGAACTCCAGTTCCCAAGCTTGCACAGAAAACTCCTTTACCTGCTGAGCCATTGCACTGGCCCTCAACTTCATTTATTAGCAAACCAGATTACCTGTTTCCCATTGGATTAATAAAATAAACCAGAGAAGCTCTCTCAATTTTATATAATACTACCCCTTAATGGAAATCAGCCTTGTTTTACTTTTATTGCAAACAAGCACACAAAACAAAAGAAGATGTATGTAGTGGGAACTTTGTTTTCCAGTTACAACCATCACATTTTAATTCATTTCTCTAGTGATCTAATCTTGGTATTACATACATTTTCTAAACAAAATGTATGAATCTCTACCTAGCTCTTCCATGCTTTAGAAAAGAAGGCTGCCACTGGAATCTGCATTTCTCTGCTCAATATTACCCATGCCATGTCATTCTGTAGAACTGGAAGTTGGTTGCTTGCTATTGGTTATAAGGTTGTTTTTGTTAAGTACAGAGTAGATCCAATTAAATACATTATTAAGAGTGTTTGGGTATAAGTATTTAAGTTTCAAAAATTTCTTTTTTTTTTTGGTTTTTTGAGACAGGGCTTCTCAGTATAGTTTTTGTGTCTGTCCTGGATCTCACTCTGTAGACCAGGCTGGCCTCGAACTCACAGAGACCCACCTGGCTCTGTCTCCTGAGTGCTGGGATTAAAGGCATGTGCCACTGCTGCCCAGCTTCAAAGATTACTTTTCAAATTTAAGTTTTTAAATGGTATAATTTGGGCATAATATGAGTTGTGTCTTCAAACAAAAAAGAGAGGTTTTCAATATAGATGTAGATACTGTATTGGATGTGCACAACCTTCTATAATCTTTCTGTTCTGCTGGAAAATTGTTTAACTTGAAATCAGCTTAGACTTGGAAAAGACAGAGATTTGGAGAAAGAAATGGTGAAGAAATGGAATTAGTAGAAGAGGAGAGGGAGAGAGAGAAAGGAAGGTAGAGGGGTACCTTTTGGTTGTGAGTTTGCAAGTTGCTTCTCTACGCTGGTTCTCAGGGCCTGCTTCTCATCTGCCCTGCTGTGGTTTACACAGGAGTCAGCTTGACTCCACTCAAAAGTGATGCTACAGTGCAGCATGATTGAGGGTGATTGCTTTCGCTTACTTGATTAAAACTGGGAGAAATATAGACAGTCCTCCAGTTATTTTTTATGCAGCTTGCTGACGATTGCTTTTCTTTTTAAATGGACATTTACTACCTATTTAGAACAATAAAATACCTCAAAGCAAACATTAAGCAAAATGCAACCTATCTATCACATCCCCTGCTCCTTGCAGTAGTAATAACCATGAATAGAGAGCCCATTACATGGCAAGTTCCACGTTCTTACAAGTTCCTTTATAGATTCACTAAGTGATCACTAATAACCTATTTAGCAAGTATTTAATTAAGGAAATCTTAATGAAAGCCAATTACTCAGTGTCTGGAATTTTATTTTGGGGGAATACTGAAATTCTTTTAAATGAGTCATGTATATGTATATCATATATATGATATATACATACATATACAAATATGTTAAAAAAATGTTCTCGGGAATCACCAATTCACTCATAATAACACTCAACGGGCAATAAACATTTCATGATGCATGCTATGTTCATCATTAATTTTCTTTCACTTATTTTGATAGCTAAAGAATATAAACACACATATAATAAATGCCTTTTATTAGTAACTGGCGTGTAATTTCCTTTATCAAGACACCTGAGAAGCTACATGGGAGTGTGTGTTCATTCATATGCACACCAGTAGCATCTTGTAGAACAAAACTAAAATGCATTCCAGGAGAGCAATACAGGCTCTTAGAAGTTTTATATTTAATTTACAAATACACAAGAAAAGATGGGTCCCCATGAAAAATGGTTTAAATCTATTGAACTAATTTTAGATTTATAGACAATAATCAAGATTAGTGCAGTGTGTATGCATCTTGCTCTAGATTCGGTCATGTTAACAGTATGAAATCATACTTCAGTTCTGAGTTACTTGGAATGTAAATGAAAGCTGCAAAGCTGGCCCTGAGTGTGCACTTAGCTTGCACACACTCACCTTCTTTAATGTTAACCACATTAGTTATGAAAGCCGCAGAATGAGCAGTGCTTACCAACATGCAGACTTCTCCATGAGAAGGCTTTTTCCTACAGTTCTAATAGAGGTCAGCCCAGCTGAAGTCAGTTCCTGCCCCCGCCCCTCTTCTCCCAGCACACTGGTAGCCTCTCCTTTGCCTTGCCCATTTTAAATAATTTGCACACTGCAGTCTCCTGTCTTTTCATTCTTTTGTTGGTGCTAATTTCATTTTGCCAGAATTGACACAAGGATATGGACGTGATTCAATTCTGAAAACAGCAGAGCTCTGAGGTTTCTGAGGCTACTCCTAAGGAGGCCTCTGACAAACAGACATTTATCTTGTTAGGTGGTCTGGCTATGTGAACTCCAGCCATGCCTGTTGTCTACTTTCTTGGGCCACAGTTATAGTCACCAGTGAACAAGGCTGGTATCTTCTACTTGCTGTTCAGGTTGAATCCATATTGTGAAATATGAAGGAGGTAGAATTAATCTAAGCAAGAAGGTTAGAGGTGTGGCCTTTGGAGGGGGAGTGAGTAATATAATGCCTTCAGAGAAGAGCCTTCTTGCCTGAATACCAGTGACTATCTCAAAGAGATGGGAGCGACTCAGTTGGTAAAGTTCTTGCCTTAAAATATCAGGACCTAAGTTTATGAGCAAAGCTGGGCTTGGTGGCTCTGTGCTTACAATCCAAGTCCTGGGGAGGTGGAGACAGGCATATCCCCTGGGCTCCCTGGCCAA
>CABHPH010148485.1:38982-54447 GCA_902168325.1 Peromyscus nudipes
CACACACACACACACACACACACACACACACACACACACACACACACGTATCAGACCCTCCCCCAACACACCCTAAGTCAAGAGCATCTGCCTGGCCTGTGAGTGCCCCCAACAAAATTCAACCAGCATCTGGCACTGGTAGAAATGGAACTTGAGTCAAGGGCTTGGGTACTATTCTTTCCCTTGCTGGATGGGCAGGAGGAAAGCTAGCAGGGCTGATCAGCTGCAGGAACTGGATTCCTGACTCATGCAGCCAGAAAGGCAGAAGACCAGGGGAGCTGGCGACTTCTCAGAGTCAGGGAGACAGACAGACTCTCCATGTGGAAACTTGGTGTGAGTCCAGTCTCCTTCTGTAAGCCAGGAACCAGGCAAGATTTTTGTGTTGCTTCATCTGATTCAGTGTTATACTTACTGACAACTAAGTCATCTCAGGGAAAGGAATATCATACCCTCTTAGAGAAAGTGCTAATGTGAGCATCTATTTCTTTTTCAATCAATGATAATTTTCAATTTAATTTTTCTAATGTAACTAACTAAACGTTTTCACACCTGGCTTATGCTGCGGGCCAGCACAATGCCCCTCTTGTCCTCGGCCCCAAGATCCAGTCTGGCTCACCGTTCTCTTTCACTCACCCGTTTCCTATATGTTTTCAAACTGGAATAAAAGAGATAATGTAGCATTCAGCCTTCACTTCAAGCATAATTTTAACTCCTTTGAAATTCAAGAGCAAGTGCCTAGTGTGCTGAGTGGGCTAATGTTCAATCCAATTGAGTATCTTCCCAGCTGTAAAATATATCAGGTTTCCCCAGTCTCTGGGAATTAAACACAAGTAGCAATAATATGAATGTAAACAAAACTTTCCACCTAGGGATATGAATATGTTCACATGGCTGCAAAGTAGCAAAAATATTTATTTATATATTTTGTTGTAATTAAGGCCCAAGCTCCAATTATTGCTTCCAAAGTAATTTGGAAATTAGAATTCCCAGTAACATACATTAGAATTTAGAGGTCCTTTGACTTTTCAGTTCACTGCTAAATCCATATATCTGTTAGGCTGTCAATATGAGGGCCCCACCCAGACATAAACATGGAGATTAAAATGCATTGTCAAGGGCTAGGGGGCTGGCTCAGGGATAAGAACACTTACTCTGAAATCACGAGGACCTGCATTTGAATCCCTAGGGGCCAGCAAGTATCTGGGCATAGCTAAGCTTGCCTGTAACTCCAGCATTAACAAGCAGAGACAGATAGATCCTGGGAGCTTGTGACCAGCCAGTGTAGTCAACATGAGGAGGTTCTGGTTTTGTGAGAGACCCTGTCTCAAGGGAATAAAGCAGCGTAATGGAGGAAAACATCTGGCATCTGCCTCTGGCCTTTGTATCCTTGCAAACTCACATGTGTTTTATATACATATACATACATACATATATATACACTATATATTACCCACATGTATATACATATACACCACAAAAAATAAAATACAGTAACAAAATGCAAGTGCAAAAATGTCTGCTGTAGCTGGAAGTTTCTCAGCCCTGCCCGGCCCTGCCCAGCCCTGCTGTCCAGAGCTGCTTATAAAATAATTACACAGAGGCTTATATTAACTACAAACTGTATGGACTATGGTTTTATCATCTTGATAACTAGCTCTTTCATCTTAAATTAACCTATTCCTATTAATTTATATGTTGCCATGTGGCCATGGCATTACCAGTCTGCTGGCATCTTGTTACTCCTTGGGCAGCGGCTGGCATCTCTCTCCACTTCACCCTTCTTCTTTCTGTCTCTCTGCTTGGGTTTCCCACCT
The DNA here is from genome assembly GCA_902168325.1 of Peromyscus nudipes. Lineage (NCBI taxonomy): Eukaryota > Metazoa > Chordata > Mammalia > Rodentia > Cricetidae > Peromyscus > Peromyscus nudipes. The sequence goes on from CABHPH010148485.1 coordinate 40,797, forward strand.
GGCTAAAAGCTTTCTTGCCATAGGCCACACAGTTTTATTTATTACCCAATGGGAGCCACATGTATTCACAGCATACAGAAAGACATTCCACAGCCGTCTGCTGAGATAGGACATGAGAGCAGTATCTCATTTCAAAGAGTTGGATGCTTGTGGAGAGGGCCATCTAAAATGCTGTTAGAATTAAATTTGTCAGATGAGTATGATTATTAAATTCACCTGGAAATCTCTTTAGTGGGCACAATCAATTTTATCATTTATAGTAGGAAAACAAAGGCATTGTAAAGGTAGAAGATAATTAGCTATAGTTGCTTTTTATTGGTATGGCTCTGTGAAGCTGGAAATATCCAATAAGCATGTTTAAAATCTGAACCTGGCCCTAAGTGGAGGTCTGAGTGAGCTGTAGAAGGGAAATAATATGCATGGGAATTACAGTGAAATATATAGGAAAAAGTATATAGTATATATGTGTATATATACTTATAATTATAGTAAACTATATAGTAAAAAGTAAAAAATATGGTAAAATACATAGTAAAAAGTAAAACACACACATATATACATATACATATATATATATAATACAGTAAAATCTTTCAGAGAGTTTGTGATAACCAGAAGATGTGGTACAGATATAAAATAATGGGGAAATTATTAATTTATTAATCATTTATTTTCATAGTCTTTCTTGTTCCTTTTCTTAGTTGCTCACTTTTCTATTGCTGTGATAAAACACCATGATCAAGGTAATACATAAAATAAAGTGTTTAAGTGTGGTTCCAGATCCAGAGGGTTAGAGTCCGTGATCGCAGAGCGAAAGCATGGTGGCAGGAACAGCTGAGAGCTCACATCTAAAACTAGAGGCAGGAGGCACACTGGGAACGACACTAGTCTTTCGAAACCTCAGTGCCTGAGCACAGGGACACTTCCTCCAACAAGGCCATACCTCCTAATCTTCTCAAATAGTTCCACCAAATGGAGACTAATAATTCAATATGTTCCTATGAGGTCATTCTTATTCAAACCACCACACCACCTACCACCATTTGTAAAATTATGACTAATAAACAAGTACAGAAAATTTAAATATATCTAAATATATCCATTGCAAATGGTCGTTGTCCTCAGAATTCTGTAGGGCAGGTTATTAAGGGTCATGATTGTTGATTTTAATCTCAACATAAAATCATGGGAGTTCTTGTGTAAGCCATTTCTGATAAAGGCCTGCTGGGATTGGTTCTGAGAATCTGCACCACTAACAAATCTCAAGGGTCCAGAAGCTACAGTTCTACAGACTGCACTTGGAATAGAGATTAAATGGAGGGGGAACACAGAGCAGAGTGGCTGCATTTTGAAGAATGGACTGGGGGCACGAACACAGAGGACAATCAGAAAGTTATGTCAACAATCCTTGGATTTAGAAGGTCATATTGATCAAAACCCACTTTGAGACTCTACAGATACTTTTTATGAGACTTTGCATACAGAGGAAAGGTATTAATGAACATCACATCATCACATGAGTTCTTAGAAGACTCAAGCCCCGAGATCCTGGCCATTCTGGGAGAGAGGCAGAGAACTTAAGTAGAGTTAGTCAGTCCAGTGTGGGTGGGACCAGAGGAAGGGGGTAGAATTAAATCAATCTTGTTAAAGCGTTTCATGGAAAGTTCATGGAGATTAGTTATTAGAAATACCTGGGTACATGCTTTGGGGAGTGTGTGTCCTTTACCCTTAAGATGAGACAGCTACTGGAGTTCTGGTTTTGTTTTGCAGTTTCTCTGCTGCAGAGAGAGAAATACCATGATTTTCATCAGCAAATTGCACAATATAGTTTTAAGCAGTTGTAAAAATTTTGTCATCTTGTGACACTTAGCCATGTTTGCTTTTTAACTATACTTGGGCATGTTCTGGAAAAAAAAAGAAAAGAAAACAACAAAACTAAAAAACCGAAAACTAAACTTAACTCTCATTTACAGAACTGCAAGCTTTCTCCACCGTGGGAACAAACTCATGGGGGTCATTGGTACAAAAGTATTTTCACTCATGTTTATAAGAACTTCTGAATTGTGGAGATGGCTCAGTTGGTAAATTGCTCAATGTACAAGCATGAGGAGTTGGTTGTGTTTGGATCCCCTGGCACACACATAAAAAGTTGAGTGCTATAGAATGTTCCTGTAATCTCAAGGTTGGGGCCAGCTTCACAGCCAGCCTAGCCAAATTGTGAGCTCTAGACTCATTCAAAAACTGTGTCTTGAAACCCAAGGTCGAGAGTACTTGAGGAAGATACTTGATGTCAACCTCTGGCCTCCACATACACTTACACACATGTATGCACAGACACGTGAACACAAACACAAGCCACATAATAAAAATTTAACACACTTGTGAGATAGACATGAAGTTTTTAAATAGTTATTTCTTCATGGTGAAATAGGTACATATATCTTAGCATGAAGTGACCTTTGTCCCTGTGAGCCTAGACTGTGGTAAAGCATTTATTTCGTATTTCTCATACGCCGATGACCAGCCTAACCCTCTTGGAGTAGATGCATTTGTTTTTTTTATTTGGCTTTTACTTCCTGTGGTGTTCAGTACATGGAACATATATGAACTAAGCTTATTTAGTTTAACAGGTCTAAAAGAATTATAAAACTTACATCTGTTAAGTGCTAATAAATAGATAGTAGTAAATGGTATTAGTGATAGATGTTAGACGATATTTGAGTGACTTTTCTGGCTTACCATTGAATTTTATTTTTATTCTGAAGTCTGAGAAAGGACTGACCTACATTTTTACCAACGAGGGCTTAACACTGTTTTAAAGCCCTTCATCATCAACCTTTCTGTGTGTGTTTGAATATTTCTAGATAAGTGTCACTTTGTTCTGCTCTTGGTCAACAGCTCCTGGATGTCCTTTGTACTTCTTTCTTGCTTGGTCATCATCATTTTATCCCCTTTGCCTGAAGGTCCTTGTGACTTCTGAAGGGATAACTCTTTGCCATTTGTAGTTTTTGTGTGTCCTGATTGCCCCACAATTTGAAATGCTGAGGGTTCTGGTGTTTCTGTATCTGTTTTGTAGGTCATTTTCCCATCTCTCCTTTCTATTGGGTCTTGAAATCGCCTCGTCTTTATGGCAGTATTTGCAGAAGTCAGGGTCCATCAACATTCCATCATGCATGACGGAAGGGCCCATGAGTTCTAAAGCTTTTGGAAATGTTTTAACAAGTCCTAAACTGAGGCTGTTTTGTTGTGCAATACAGTGAAAATTCCTGGAATGTAATGTACTTACCGGTTATTTTTATAAACTCCCTGGGAGATTCCATTTTACCAAATTATAAGAGCCCATGCTAAGTGACTCTTCTCCCTTACATGCCCATGGCATATTCTTACCAGCACATCCACCCTCCCCAGAGGAACCTCCTGGACTTCAGGCAAAGCCAGCAATAGTGGCTATACTCAGAGTACCAGCAGTGCGAGCCAGTTTGATTCTACAGTGCCTCACAATCGCTGTCCATGAGGGACAGATCTGCTCCCTCCCATGTACTTCTCAAAGATATCAGTGTAATCCCAGCAAGAAGTGGCCTGTGTTCAGTTAAAGTAGATGTTTCCGGCAGGCATTGGAAAACTGTTCTCCTACCATAAAAACCCCATATCTGATGAGTCTGGTCTTCTAAAACATTTCCTGTGTCTAAGACAATCTGCCAAATTTATAATTCTATTTTACATCCAAAGTCTTCCCACAAAAGTTAATCTGTTCTTTAAAGACAGTGATTTCTTTTTATCTGTGGTAGGATACATTCAGTGAACACTTGTACAATTCCCCAAACCATGTACAATATTAAGCAAAGCATATATGTGTATACACTATGCTTTTCTGGTACATAAATAGTATGATCAGATTTAACTTATAAATTTGTCATGCCAAGAGATTAATAACAATAACTAATAATAAAACAGAATAACTGTAACACTACACTATAAAATATCCCTAGCATCCATATCCTTGCAGTTTGGAATCACTACTAAATAAAATAAGGGTTGCTTGAACACAAACATTTTGATATAAGGACAGCTGGTCTGATAACCAAGATGACTTCTATGTAGTCAATGGGCTGGTAGTGTATACCATATGGTCACACTGGGCAAAGAGCTGGTTCTCATCCTGGGAAGGTAGAGTTGGACATCACACAATTTCATCATAATACTCAGATTAACAAGTAATTTTAAAGTTATGGATTATCTATGGACTAATTGATATATTTTTTCCCCACAATTGATCATGGGTAACTGCAACCACAGAAATTGAAACTGTATCTAGTAGGGGATTATTGTAGACTAAAATATGACAATTTCATGAGACCCCTTTTAAAACTTCTTTTTTATTAGTGTTCAAAAGAAATGAAGCATTAGACAATCCAGTTATTACAAACACGCATATACTTCAAATCATTTCTTCAGACATGTCAACTCTACCATTTATTAAGAATTTATCTAAATTTAAATGGGTTTTGTCTGATCCTGTGCTGGACTTTAACATCTTGTGTCTGCTTGTTTTATTTCTACGCTCCCGCCCCATTGGAAAACTCAATAAATACTTTTTGTGTTTCTCCCAACCTTATATTTGATTAGAAATTTGCTTCATTCCTGCTTTTTGCAATGAGTTTTTCGTGGATATTATAGGGTAGACGCTTGGCAGAAGATTAATGAATTATAGCTACTTTTGCATTCCTGTCTGAGAGCTCTGCACGATCTGCTAGGTATCTGGCAATAGCAGTCTAATATGCAGTCGGTACTTAATAAATATTTGAAGCCAGTGGGCAGGAAGAGTACAAAAGGTAGAAATGATACTGTGATTCTACTGTGGTTTTGATTTCTGCTGGACCTTGATGGATGGGACCAGGACAGGAAGAAAGTGGTGGAAGGGAAGAGAGAGAACCATTATGAATGGGTGTGGAGGTGCAGAGGGGGTTGACTCGGCTTCCCTTTCATTATGTGCAGATGTGCAGAAATTGGATAAATGAAAAGGGAGATTAAAATTGTACCATTTCAGTCATTTCCTCGGCAGTCATCTCTCTGAAGGTTGGTTCTGTAGCTGCTGGCAGGTGGCCAACTTGCTAAGTCCTCTTAAATTGACAGAGAAGCCAGATAAATATCCACTCTTGGCAGCAGTTCCCTGACAGATGGTCTGGCATTCATGGTGTAATCCCAGGCAACAATGGTAAAGCTAAAAACCCTCTAGCCTAGTAGCTCCCAGCTACTGCAAAGCAGTATGTAACTAGGATTTCAATGTGCTTGCAGTTACTGGGGAGGGAATGAGGGAGACAGAACCTACATTATAACCAAGAAATCACATCCTCATTGAAGAGGATGAGTATCTAATGGGGGAGCTTTTAAGACTTGAAGTGGAAGAATATAAGAAAGAGAACATATGCATTCCTTTGCTCCAAATGAATGTTAGTAATACACCAAGACTCTAAATGAAATGGAAAATAAATGGGATTCTAAGAAATTTCATTCAGCAAGCTTTCTGGTCAGCAAGTTGGATTTGTTTTACTGCCAAGAGAAAATAGCTGATAGCTCTAATTCTTTGTGCTGCTGTTTCTGACAGTCATTAGTCTATATTCAAGGAAGAAGGACAATGTAGCAAGATGATGGCCACCTAAGCTGGGTCCCTTAGCCTGACACAGTCACTCAATGCTGTCATTTTCCTAATAGAATTTTTCCTAGTGGAATTCCCCCTCTGTGAATCAAACTTTTATTTGGGAGAAACCCGTGTGACTTTCTAAAAGCCACCTGTTTCTATTTTCTGCAGAGTGAATTAAGCTTGTAAGAAGAGTCAAGTTCGAAAAGAGACTGTGAACTGGAATTATATCTGTACATACATTGGTAGGATGCCAATAGGTGCCTCAATGTAATAGACATATTAAGAAAAGTCTCTGCAGACAGTGCTTGGTGCCTCAATTGAGATCTCGAGGGAGTGTGAAACTTCATCAGAAATGGAGCAGATTCAGGCAGAAGACTTATTGATGCCCTGAAGCCCTTTAGAGTCATGAAGCCATCTATCACTGCAATCGGCGGTATTGACAGGGAAAGCTGTTTGAAACTTGTCTTCTCAGAATAATTACAACCTTAGAGTTCCTGTTTGGAAGGAGGCTGTGATCAATGGTGAAACCCCTACACTTCATTTCAGGTTTAGCTGGGAATTTAATGCTACCTATTTTGCCCGTTGGTTTTAGTTATTTGTTTCTAAAGGAGAGCTTGCTTGGAATTGGTGTTTTTCATTGTCTAGCTGTTACTAGGCAGTTAAAGAAGAGATACATTTTTGTATATCCCTAACATCTATATCTAATATAGAATCTCCAATTCTGATTTAAGTAACATAAAGTCACTTGGGAAGGGCTTTCATCTGAAAGAGATAAGGGGTCTTTAGTGAGCATCCCTTCAACCTGTTTGCCCCTGACTTATTAAGGTATGTGGTTGATGCTGTTTAGGGAAGAGGAAAGCCCTGCCAGGGGAGGGAGATGCTCTCACCATTTATTAAAGAGTGATGATCTATATGGCACCAACCTGTTTTCAGTACCATTGATACAGTAGTAAACACACACAGCAGAACACTCTGCCATATTATATCTACAGATAACCTACTGCCTGGTCGTTTTTTTCATCTTGGAGACCAAAATGCCTGGTATAATAGTAAGGGAGGAAGGCTGGATTTTGGCTCACCATCTCAGGGGGCCTGCCTGTGGTTGCCTGGCTCTGTGCACTTGGAAAGAACATTGTGGTGGCATAAGTATGGGGTGAAGGTGTTTCTTTACTTCATTACAGACAGATGCCATGCAAAGAGAGAAAGAGGAGGGAGTGAGAGAGAGAGAGAGTGAGTGAGAGACAGACAGACACAGAGATAGAGAAAGAGATGGAAAGAGAGGGAGGCTTGCCTTTGGTTTGCTACTAATTCCAGCTAAGTCCCATCTTCCAAAGTTTCTAGGCCCTCCTAATGTAGCACCACCCGCTTCAAGCAAAACCACAGGGAGAGGGGCTGAGTATACAGCAAACCCTAACATCGGCGAATAGATGATAAATAGTTATCTTAGGTAATGATTGTGTCCTGTAACTAAAAGCTTACCTTCAAACACAGGCTGTGGCACATATACGTTTGCTCATGCACACACACACACACAAACACACACACACACACACACACACACACACACACACACGAATAAAAATGCAACAAAAATTAATAAGAGTGGAGAAAATAAGCTGAGTTCTCCAGCTGTGGATGTCGTGTGACCAGCTGCTTCAGGCTTCTGCTGTGGAGACTTTGCTGCCATGTTGGACTCTGCTGTGAGCTAAAACAAACCCCTTCTCCCTTAGGTTGCTTTTCTCGGAATATTTTATCTCCACAAGAAATAGAATTAAGACAGTGTTTCTTTAACATGACTGCATGATTGGAAAGAGTGGCTGGAGAGATGGCTCAGCAGTTAAAAGCACTTGCTGCTTTTGCTGAAGCTCAGTTCCCAGTAGGGACTTGGCAGCTAACAAGGGGACGTAACGCCCTCTTCTGGTCTCTGAGTGCACTCCGTGTGTGTGTGTGTGTGTGTGTGTGTGTGTGTGTGTGTGTGTGTGTGTGGTGCATGGACATACATGCAGGCATAACACTGAATACATAAATTAAAAATAAGTAAATCTTAAATAATATAGTTGGAAAACATGTTTGGTACTATTTGATGGAAAAGAGATGTTTTAGGTACATACTCTTGTGAACATATATGCAAATGTACAAAAGAAAACTTGACGTAAATTACCTTGGAAATCACATAAACCTTTAATACTGCATGATTTAAAAAAAAATGTGTTGATAAAATACAGCACATAGACTCTATGTGACGTGATAATTAGGACCAGGCTCTGGAGTAGTGTTTTATTTTCTTACTTTTCAAGCCACCATACAGCATTTGAACACATTTATGAAGTACAATACGATATTTAGATCCTTGTCAATGAATTTTCATATGGGTCACTGTTAGCATTTCATCTTTTCTCCAGGTGATGCTTTGCAGCTGCGGAAGCTGTCTTGAGTACCCATCCTGTATCCCTCTCTCCCTCCCACCAGCTTTTGCTGCATCTCTGACAGGGTCTGCTCTCTACTCTTCCTGTAATATACTAAGATTAAAATACTAAGGCTAGCCTGTGTGCACACAGAACTCGCCTCTGCACACATACTGTCAGAACAGATGTTAGAATGAAACGATACGTACTATATAACCTGTGTGTTCAATAAAGGCAAGCTTCTCCAGGATGCATTTAAATTAAATTTTCCATTTCACATAAAAACAAGAGCTGTGAAGAAACTATCTTATGGGTGTTGATTTTTATAGAATCTCCTGTCCATGTGAACATTACTGCTCCTTGAGTTGACACGTGGAGGTGATTTGATGGATGTATGTTCAAATGAAACGTGTCTCCACGATTCAAGGACTGAGGCATGCTGCCATACTGTCTGAAAGGATGCCTATATTTTCCAAATATAAATTAAATTGTTTTTATGGTGTAATCTAATTACTTAGAAGGTGACACTGCGGAAACCCAGAAAGTGAGATTACAGATGAAAGAGACTTTTGTGACTTGTAACTACAGACTATAGGCTAAAAGAGAAACAGCACTGCCTATTGGGATTGCTTTCATTAAGTTTGCATAGTTATGTTACATGTACCTGTGATTTTTCTGGTAACACCCACGTTAATATGGAAAGATATATTTATTTCATGCTAGTAACATGAACTCTCTATCCGTATTTAATGGGTAGAGTTTAATCTAGTTCTCTGAGCACCCGTCTACTATAATTTGTATACATTAGAAGTTAAATATCAAGCATATTCTTCCTAAACACTTTAACACTTAGAAATGGAAGGCTTTAGAAGGCAGGGGGTCTTCCACAGTCTATGCACACTCTGAAGTTTAACAGATGAAATTGAATACCCCCTAGTCTTCGGGAAAGCCTGTGAAGGTTTAGAAATCAAATCTGAGCTGAAAACGTGTAATTTCAACAAATGCTCACAATACATTCTGGGGGTTGAAGTAAAACAAACTGGAGTATAACACAGTTAATGGTAATTTTACAGCTATCTATGACTCATCTCACTTTAGACCATGAATCTTAATTTTATTTTTAAGACCTAAAATTATATATCTGAATTTCTAAGCAGTCTTATTAAAAAAAGAACACGGAGCCAAATATAGGGGTGAAAGCCTTAGAGATCAGGGAAATAGTGAGAGCCACCAACCACCTTACCTCATCAGCTCTGTAGCTTCCAAAACACAAGCTACTTCCTGTCTAACCTGTGCCTTTATTGCCTTGCTTTTCTGCCCTCTCATTGGCTCTTAGCTCAGCTACCTCACTTCCTTGTCACTGCCTGTCAGTACAGACCTCCAGGTCTCTATGGTTGGTACTGGGATTAAAGGAGTGTGCCACCATACTTGCCTCTGTTCCCTAGTATGACCTTGAACACACAGAGACCCTGCCTGCCAAGTGATCAGATTAAGGGCGTGTGCTATCACTGCCTGATTTTTGTGTTAATGGCTTGCTATTTCCTCTGATCTCCAGGCAAACTTTATTTATTAACATACAAATAAAATATCACTGTATTTCAGCACAAATATATACCCAAAATGCTACTATAGCTCCCCCTCCACTTCTATCTCCTTCTCAATCTTACATAACCCAGACAGAATTAGAACTTGATTTGTATGTGAGAATAATCTTGAATTCCTGACCCTCCTATCTTCCACCTCCTAAGGGGAAGAATTTCAGGTCAGCTCTAGTAACCAGGCCACACCTTTCCGTTAGCTATGATTATGGACAACCATAGACATATTAACATACCTGTGATTTCTATAATCAGAAGTCATGCCACCTTACAGTTACTGTAGCTATCTCAAAATCTCACTTATGTCTTAAAATTTATGGTCGTTACCTGTCTTCCACTAGACCTTGTTGTTTAAGGTAATAACCATATTAAATATGTATCTATAATTCAATATTGTCATTATCCAGAAGCCATAAACTGGGTGATCAAAGCAGTCTACTGACTTGACATGGTTAAGAACATATATCCTAGATATATTTACTGAAAAACTTTGATTTTAATTTAGTTGTTCTCCACAAAATATATGATTAGGATATAGAAATTACATTTATCAAACTGATAAAGGAGTTACTTAACATAATTCAAAACTTTCACTTGTAGGGAAGATGATATGAAACCCATGGAAATAGAAATAATTAACCTGAATATATAAATCACAAATAAAGATTTTTATGCTAGTAGAAGATATCAAAGGATCCAGCTTTGAGAAGACCAAGGTATTTCTCTTAGCTAAATTCTAAAATCATTCCTCAGGTCAATATTCCATGGTGAGCAAATGGTAGACGGAGGGGTGCGGGTGGGGGTCAAAAGAGAGGAGTGCTTCAGGATCAGAGTGGAGTCTTAAACACTGTCTTATATGATGCACGTTGATTCATTCACTCTAAGCACTATGTAGCTGCTATATCGAAAATAGAAAGAATTTGGCTCACTGGAGTATTTTATTTAAAGGACATGAAGCTAAATTGATACCTACCTTTTTTTTTTTTTTTTTTACTTATTGTAATTGGCTTAAAAAAATAAAAACAATTAAATGATCCCAAAGAGCATGTCCTATGGACATGTTATCCTTATTAAACATGTTCAAAATTTGTAACAGAAATGAAAAAGGCAGGATGTGCATGGAGGGAGGGGGTCATACTCATACAGAATTGAACTGTGATTCTATTCAAAGCGGTTTTAAATCATTGTGCTTGTATTCATAAATAAAGAAAACAAATAATTCCATTAGTGTTTCATACTCAGACAGCTATGGTTTGTGGATTTAAAATGTGGTAAATTAAAAATATTAGTCCCTTTATGCTTAGAAAATTAAAATGGGGCAGCAATGAGTCACCCACCAGACGGCATTGCTTTGGGGAGCAGTGTGCCGACTAATGGCATTGTGATCATTTAGTAGAAATTCAGTTTATACAAATTGTGTTCAGTGTCAGTTGCTAATGGGTTAACAGTGTGGTATGTATGGGAATTAAATGTCCATAGTTACACAGATAGTGAAGACATGGTGTTCATTGATACTTTGGTCTTTCATTTAACTCACACAAAAAATGTAAAGTTGGACATGGCTGCATGCAGTTATGTATTCATGTTGGAGTGTCTGGAGTCTACTGAGCTCCTTGGTCAGGTTGATATGCTATGATAGAGTCTGGCTGTGCACTTTGATGGAAGCAGGTGAAGTCACACAAGGGACAGATGCCGTGTTTGCAAATTATGGTTTAAAACAAGTATGACTAGAACATATCAAATTTTACTTAATTCAGCTATCCACTGTAGGGACCAAGCAAAGTCCTGAGTGAATGTGTATTGATTGACATGAGCACAGTCATGTTAAGTACCAATGCCTCAGTCCCACTGGAGTGGCAAAGCCTTCCCTGGGTGAGGTCAGAGGGATGACAAAGCCCTTCTCAGGTCTGAGTGTAAATTTTGACACCATGTGAAGAAAGTGTCCACTGTAGCTTCCCCCCTCCCAATGTTTATGGCCTGAAGACTGCTCACTTATGGAGACTGCTCTTACCAAAATTAGCTAAATCTGCCTTCTTGTCCATCTGTATACAACAACCCAGCCTCCTTCTACATCTGTATGTAATAACCCCACCTTCTTGTACAGCTGTATGCAATAACCCTGTCCTCCTGTTCAATTGTATATAATAAAGAGGCTTCGGTGGGGATAAGCTGAAGATACTCTATCCAAGAGCCCAGTTCACCTGATCCCAGCTTTTCTGTGTTTGTCTTTTCTTCATTATCTTGTTTTCCCTGGAGTTGTGGAAGAGGTGGCAATCCACATATCACAATACCTCATATACAATTGAAAACTACAAGCCTTCTTAGTTCTTTTATTCATATCTGTGTACTCCTCTATTCAAGTCCAAAGTCCCATGGACATGAATTGTGGTGTAATGTGCATCTAATTTTTCACACATACGACTTAGAGAGCCTGTATTTTGTGGTGAGATCATCCATGATAGGCATGTATGAAGGGACTGGTGAATGAGTAGAAACCAGAACTACTTTTTGGTATATAAAAAAAAAATCTCTCTTTTTAGATCTCCTAAAATATTCTGCTCTCTCTGATTCTTGGTTCTCAGCTCAACATGTGGTAGACTTGGACATGAGTGAATCATCTCACTTCAGGGTACCTATGCAATTTGGCTTTCTGAATGTTAAGTAACTGAGAGAATTAGCTACCCCAAATGCTGGGGATGCTGTGAATGTGTTGCCCTGATTGATTGATAAATAAAACGCTGATTGGCCAATAGCCAGGCAGGAAGTATAGTGTAGATGGGATAAGGAGAGAGGAGAATTCTGGGAAGTGGAAGGCGGAGTGAGCTGCCAGACACTGCCACCATGAGGAGCAGGATGTAAATTACCGGTAAACCATGAGCCATGTGGCAAGGTATAGATTTATAGAAATGGGTTAATTTAAGATATAAGAACTAGATAGCAAGAAGTCTGCCATGGCCATACAGTTTATAAGTATTGTAAGTCTCTGTGTGTTTGCTTGGGTCTGAGCAGCTGTGGGACTGGCAGGTGAGAGAGGTTAGTCCTGACCGTGGGCCAGGCAGGACCAGGAAAACTTCAGCTACACCCAAATATAGCAGGGTTAAGGAGCAGACCCTCCTTGCATTACTTTTGGTGAGTGAGTGCTAAGTGAACATTCCCCGGGCTCTGCTTCAGGACTTCCTGGACAGAATGAAGTAGTTCTTGTCATGTTACCCAGCACCTTCCTTTGCTTTATTTTCTTTTCCTTTCATTTTTGTTTCTCTGCTGTTGGCTTTTATTAAGTAAATAAAAACTGTACCACCCTAACTCTTTGTTTGAGCTCTTGTTTCCTAACATTCCTGGGCTAAGACAATTTTCCCTCAAGGTATTTGTAGATGAATTTTTTGGGGGGGGGCACCAACTAGCAAATAATGACACTGAGACTTATTAGTTATGAAAGCTTGACCTATAGCTTAGGCTTGTTTCTAACTAGCTCTTATAACTTCAATTAACCCGTTACTTTAATCTATATTTTACCATTTGACTTTTTACCTTTCTTTTATTCTGTATGTCCTACTCCCTCCATGTCTCATTGGCATCTCCTGTGCCACTTGATTCTTCCTCCTCTTCCTTTATTTCTTGGAAATCCCACCTATACCTTCTGCCTAGCTATTGGTCGTTCAGCTTTTTTTTTTTTACACCATTCACAGCAAATACATCTTCACACAGTGTACAAATATCCCCCAACAAGTATTTATGGAATACACATCCTCCAGATGGATTTTAAGACTGTGGTTATTCATCCACATAAGGATATTGGTGACCTCACCACTGGCAATTGCTACAGGCAAGTGCAGTGGTAGTGTCGCCTAGCATACATCGGCTGGCCTAACTCAGAAAGTAGCTTATGTCCCAGGGGAGGCTGAGCAAATCTTGCTGTGCATCAATTGATGGTGCTACACTGGTTTCTGAAAGAGAGAGAGAGAGAGAGAGAGAGAGAGAGAGAGAGAGAGAGAGAGAGGAGAATTTCA
>CABHPH010148486.1:0-11271 GCA_902168325.1 Peromyscus nudipes
GGCCGGGCCCCGCACGCCCGAGATGCCGGCCGGCAAAGCGCAGCGCTGCGCTGGCTTTTTTCGGCGCCACGCGCTTGTGCTGCTCACTGTGTCGGGGGTGTTGGTGGGCGCCGGCATGGGCGCGGCGCTGCGCGGGCTGCAGCTCACCCGCACTCAGGTCACCTACCTGGCCTTCCCCGGCGAGATGCTACTCCGCATGCTGCGCATGATCATCCTGCCGCTGGTGGTTTGCAGTCTGGTGTCGGGCGCCGCCTCCCTGGACGCCAGCTCCCTCGGGCGTCTGGGCGGCATTGCGGTCGCTTACTTTGGCCTCACCACGCTGAGCGCCTCTGCGCTCGCGGTCGCTTTGGCGTTCATCATCAAGCCAGGGGCGGGCGCGCAGACCCTTCAGTCCAGCAGCCTGGGGCTGGAGGATTCGGCGTCTCCTCCAGTCTCCAAAGAGACGGTGGATTCTTTCCTCGACTTGCTCAGGTAATGCTGTCCACCCTGCCAAAGGAAAGGTGGGAGATGCCACGTGTACTCATATTACCTAGAGTTAATTCAGCTACTGTTGGCCTTTAACGTTAAAATATCAAAATTACGTCCAGGCTGCATGCTGGCCACACCTTTAAAGACTGGAGGCCACAGCTTTCAGCTGGAACCAGTTTTCCGTTAGATGGGGCTATTAGTCTGCCGTCCCACTGTGCTCTACTCCTTAGACGTGGGCTGCTCTCGTTATTTTTTTTTAATTGTCCCCATCATGATTCTAAAATCTTCATTTTCTCCCCCTACAGTATCCCAAAGCTTCTAGCACATTGAATGACTTTTGTCCGTGGAGCCATCCAGCTTTGAGCCCGAGGCTTCTCAGCCTCTGGGCTGTGAAGGAAGTTGGCAGTTTTCTGCAGAATTGTGGATGTGTCCAATAATAATAAGCCTGGAGTTAGTTATGTGGGGCACGTTGCCCAGATACATAACTAACCGTCCCTCAGGCTTGGGACAGGTTGCTGACTTCATCAGGACCACTGCCTAGGGCTGTTTCTTTGTAGGAAGGTGTGCATTCTAGGGGGTTGAGAGACAAGGCTTCACTTAAGTTTGCTTGTTTTTTCACTCTGAGGTTGATTCCATCCTCTGAGATGATACAGTGTAGTTTCCAGAGCTCACCTCTCCGTTTCTACACTAATCCAAAGTTCACAAATGGTGAAACAGCAGCCTGCAGGCGTTTACTAATCTAACTGGGTTCATCAGAGTGAGGAGTCCAGCTGGCTCCTCTTCCAGCTTTCTGAGCCTTAGCGGTATGTTTTGTCTTGAGTCACCGGGCAGAGCTCCTCATTGATGAGAGGGTGAAAACCAAAAAACTTTGGGCCAGTGACTTGCCTCTCTCCTGTTTCCATGTCTTCATTTGGAAAATGTGACAACTGTCTGCCACTTAAGAAAGAGATTGTTCATCTAAAGCAAAATAAAAAACCTGAGACATGGTATTTGAAAAAAAAAAATCTGATGAGAAGGACCAAAAATTCTTGCAAACAGAGCAAGTGGAGGTCGCTATGGGGACTTCAATGGGAGTGTAGCCTTTGGTCCCTGCCAGGCAGCTTGATGGTCTGAGCGTTTTAAGGTTTGAGAAATAACTTTAGATGGATTCAGAGATGAGACTTACTGAAGTCCAGAGAACCTTCGGCTTGTATATATATCAGGTCAGCTCCCTCAGGGAGGGAGGGCAATTAGGGTTCCAGGATTCTCTTTTTGGAGTGGTCTGTGGCCCGGGATATTCATCTGGGCATCTCTTGGTAACTCACACGACCTTACTAGTGTCCTTCCATCTCTGCAAAAGGAACTGACCAGAATTTGGAGGCTTGAGGCGTGAATACACGTTCGTGCCATCAGAGAACTCAACTACTGCTTTATGGCTGTGGCTTTAGACCCGAGCCCTTCAGCTCCTGCTTTCCAAGTGAA
The DNA here is from genome assembly GCA_902168325.1 of Peromyscus nudipes. Taxonomy (NCBI): domain Eukaryota; kingdom Metazoa; phylum Chordata; class Mammalia; order Rodentia; family Cricetidae; genus Peromyscus; species Peromyscus nudipes. Next base: position 1,930 of record CABHPH010148486.1, read on the forward strand.
TGGTGACCCAGTGTCATGGCTTACGTAGCTCAATGTGCTTGTAACTTCTCAGTGACAAGGACCACACCCATCACATCTGCATGGAAGCGCTTTCTCTGGCCTGTTGGGTGGAATAGTATTTTCTGAGCCTTCTCCCAACTAGCTTCACTTGATCTAGCAGCTCACAGGTAAAGGCAGGGCAGGCAGTACAATCTCGCTTCCAACTGAGACAAAGATTGGGCATGAGAGGGTTTAGGACACTCAGGAGGCAGAGGCTAGAGCATCTCCAATTTGAGACCAGCCTGGGCTACTAGTGAAATCTTAACCAAGGGTGGGGTTTAGTTCAGTGGTAGAGTGCTTGTCCGGCATGCTTAAGGCACTGAGTTTGACCCTCATCACCAGGGACAGGGTGGGCTTAGGAGAACAGTGGGTCTTCTGCCCCGTGGTTCATGGCTGTTTTGTCTGCTCATTCCCCGAGGCAACATGTGTAATAATGGTAATCCATGGCTGGTCTGATGCCACTGTCTCAGAAATGTGTGCTGTGAGCAAAAGAGGAACTAAGAAGAGGAACTGCCATTCAGCCAGGTCGCTGCCCACTCCCCCGATCAGGTGTTTGGATGAAGCACTTCAGAGAAGGAGCATAGGCCCGCGTCTGCTCAGATTTAGTTTGATTCCAGCAGCTTGACAGGAAACAGGCCAAGCCACCCGAAATGCTTCTGGAGCCTAGGGAGTCTCTAGGTCAATTTTTTTCTTTTCAGTTTTTTTTTTTTTTTTTTAGTTTTCTCTGTGTAGCTTTGTGCCTTTCCTGGATCTCTCTCTCTGTAGACCAGGCTGGCCTCGAACTCTTTTTTTTTTTTTTTTTTAAGACAAGATTTCACACTCTGGCCCTGGCTGTCTTGGAACTCACTCCATAGCTCAGGCTGGCCTGGAGCTTGAAAACACATGCATGCATGCATGCATACTATTATCAACAGCACCAGATCTGCAAGCCTCCCATCCCAACCCTTCCTCAGCTTCCATCCTTATAGGGGTGCCAAGATCTGAAAGGGGAAATCTTTGTTAACTAGCGCTGAGACAATAAACACTAGAGCTGATAAATAGTTAGCAGATATACATACCATGCCTTATCCTGTTCTGGAGTCTTTGAAGTTCCTACAGACGTAGCAAAGAAGTTTTGAACTTAAATAAAAGGAAATCTTCTGAAGCAACAACAGAAAGGAGCAAAGTTCACTATTTTATATCCTCCTATAGACCGGGGAAATGCATGCCATCCTTGACAATAGATCAGAAGGACAAGCAGCACCAATGTATATAGAAGAAACGTTTTTGAAGTGTTTCACACGGAGCTGTGGGTCTGAAGCACCCCAGCTGAGCGCTCCATTTGCCAGTCCAGATAAGCCTCACACCTGTTTTCCTGTTTAAGTGACATATCCAAAGATTCATACTGTACTGTGAAGGCTTGTCCGTCCACTCTGCCTGAGTTTGGTCAGAGTGACTGATCTGGATTGAATAGTATGCTCAGCATTTTGTGTTTTCACTTTGGCCCATGGTAAAACATACTTTTTATTTTATGGCATCTACATATACACATTCCCCAGACTCACATACACAGGTCACAGCAAGTTACAACAAACAGTTTTCAGTGTGGTACATAATCACTTCTAAAATGCTGATAAAGCCAATAAATTGACTTTTGTGGCCAACTCACTTTGGTCTAATACATAAACAGTGTTCAGTAATGCAAGTAAACTGGAATCTAACAACAGAAAGAAGAGATAGATGGAAAGCTAGATAAGGTGAAGAGTCCCAGGGTTAGAAACAATCTGGCGTGATGGTGCACACCTGTAACTCCAGCCCTTGGAAAGTAGAGACAGGAGAATTGGCTACATGAAACGATTTCTTCAAAAAACCAAACACCCTCCACTCAGGGAGATCTAGTATGTCTAGAGATGAGTCCAGAAAGACTGTTTGGTATTTCAGGTTCTGAGTCTCAGGACTGCATGTATGTGCTGCCCAGTAGGGATATACACTAACTGTGTGTAGTTATTTAAATGAAATTAGGGCCAGGGATATAGCTCAGTTGGTAGAGGGCTTGCCTGGAACACACAAGGCCCTGGGTTTGATCCCTGCACTTGGGAGGAGCAAAAGTTCTAGGCCATCCTTAACTACATAGTCGAGGCTAGCCTAGGATACATGAGATCCTGTCTCAAAATAGAGTAATAAATTTACTTTAAAAGTAAGTCAAAATTTCATTTCTTCAGTTGCATTGTTAACTGATTATCAATGTCTAGTCTAGGTGTTTCCAGGTTATTGGCCTCTTATTTGAGGAATTAAAATAAAGGGTTATACTGATCTACAAAGTAGCAAGGAAACTTTATTCAAAAGCCAAGTGATACTACCTATCAGAAAGAAAACAGGAGGCCACATGAGTGAGGTTCTCAAGGACCCACTTACTATTTTGAGACTTCCTTTGGTGGCATTCAAGAGAAAGAAGAGGGGTCAGAAAGAAAGCTCAGCAGGTCAGAGCACACACTGAACTCTTGAAGGGTACCCAATTTGATTCTCAGTATCCATCTAGTAGCCTCCAGCCATCCGTTACTCCTGGTTTAGGGGATCCAGTACCCTCTTCTGGCCTCTTCAGGTAGCAGGCACACATATGGTACACAACATACAGACAAAACACCCATGCGTGTAAAATGTATTAATAAATAAAATAGAAAGAGGAGTTTGGTTGCTAAGGTGTGTAGCATGGGTGGTTCTGTTTTATTGACACTAATGGATGGCACTTGGGGCTGTTATGAATAATGCTATGTAAACCTTTGTTCACTGTGCATATTCTTTTTCTATAATGTATCTAATTTTAATCATATACATTCCCAATTAAGCATAGATATAAGATGGTAAGTAGTTTTTCCCCTAAAAATTCATGCAGAGGACACAGCTTGTCTTATGCTCATGCACATAAGCTAGTTCCCGGAGAGACTGGCCCTCTTACGCTCTTACAGTTTGTGTTGAAAATACATTTGAATAGAACCTGTTTGTGTTTGATGTTCATGGAGGGGAGGAGAAACTTAGTCCATTGTTTGCGGTGGAATGTGTTGTAGCTTGACGCAGGTGGAAAAGGGCTCCGGTTGCTAACGGCTGCCAGGCGCATTGTTCAGAGGAGTGTGTGTACAGAGGCTGTGCAGGTAAAGGGCCTCGGTTGCCCAGTGCATTCTTAGCAGATGGAAGTGTGCAGAGCCCACTCAGGTGGAGTTCCAGGTTGCAAAGCTATGCTTGCCTGCTTCTGAAAGGGTCCAGTAGCCACAGTCACCATTGGGCTATACACATACTAATACTTCTACTGGACAGGGCTGGTCCAGGTAAAGGGAAGTGGGTCAACTTTATGATGCTGGGCCCTGGGAAGGTGAAACATCACCTTCAGAAATCTTTCCCACTCGGTGTCTCTATGTGGAAAGCCCATGAAGCTGAGAAAGTGCCTACAGGCAAAGCTCTGAAGGAAGCTGCTTGCCTGTTCAACAGCAAGCAGCTGCCGCTGGAGTTCAGGAGTGCTCGGGCTAAGATAAGTATCTGTTGGAAAAATCAAAGGAGAGTCAGAGAATTGTGCTTTTCCCTGCAGCCCCAGCTCTGTCCCTGGGAGGTCCCTGGTAGCCAGCCGGAGGGAGGGAGGCCCTCCAACCCCTGGGAGGTAGCAACCAGGGCGCTGAATGAAAGAAGTAGATTTTAGGTGAATCCTGTGATGGTTAATCTTGATTGTCAACTTAAGCAGGTTGAGAAAAACCTAGGAAGTGAGCGAGGCATGCTCCTAAATATGGCTGTAAGGAAGTTTCTGGAGGTGGTTAGATCATGAGGTTTCTGACATAAGGAATGGTTTTTTAATTCACCGATGGACTCGAACGCTGAATGGACTATTGGGGGTGGTGGACCTGGAAGAACCTGGCTGGGGGAAGCAGATCACAGCAGTCAGTGTTCTTAGGGGCTGTATCTTGCCCCTCCCTGGAGCTCTTCCACTGTTTCCTGTCTGCTCTGATGTGGTTGCTCCACCATGCCCTCCCTGCCGTGAAACACCGAACCTTAGGGAACCTTGGCATCAGTAAATAATTCCTCCCTTCAGGTTCTTCTCTCTATAGTGTAGACAGAGCTTAAAGGAAGCTACCACACCTCCCGAGGGCTTGAGATCTGTGCTGTCACTGACCTCTGGCCGTCCTGTTGAGTGTGTGCATTCTTTCACTGTAGAATCTCTTTTCAGTTGTCGCTGAGCCGTTTTGACTTTGTTTGACTACATTTGGCGTCAAATGTAACCCAGGATGACCTTGACTTTCTGATCCTCCACCACTACCTCCTGAGTACTAGGATTATAGGTCTTTCTTTCTTTTCTTTTCTTTTTCATTTCTTTTTTTTTTTTGAGTGTTTATGAACAGTTTTAAGGTATGGTTTATATGCAGTGAAAGGTACCCATGGCGAGCACACAGTTTTGTGAACTTCGAGACGTGAATAGCCACCACCAAAATCCACACACTGAATGAAGTTGTCCTCACTAGCTCATATGTGTTCAGTGTTTTCCATCCTGGGCCTTGGACAGCTGACTTTTTTTTTTAAATAACCATTAGTTTTACTTTCTAGAGTGTCCTATCAGCGCGCTTATTCAGTATGTATTTACTTTGGCTTCGTTTGCTCAGGACAGTGCTGTGGAGACGCTCTGTGCTGCTGTGTTTATCAGTCGGGTTTTTCGCTGCCAACTGTTGCTGCTCTGTATTGATTTACCACAGTCTGCTCATTCATCTGTGAGGGACACGGTGCTTGGGCCTTTATGAATGGTGCTGTCATGCGTACAGATCCTCTCGCAGATACATATTTCCGTTTCTCTCGGGCACATATCTAGGCATAGAAGTGCTGAATCATGGGGAATGTATTTTAACTTTTATCACGGACTGCCAAAATACACTACATTCTTTTGAACGCTACCCTTTTTCTTTGGGGGGGGGAGGTGGCGTCAGAAGTTGTTCTTTTGCCTTAGGTATTGTCTGCACCCCTTTGTTTTTGTTGAAGCTCGTTGATGGTCTTAAGATGAACTCCATGTTAGGACCCATTCTAGAGGAAATTACAGGGTTAGGGCTCATGATTAAGAGATTAGACAGGGAAGGGGAGGATTTTAAACCAGAGTTGTACTCCTTGTAAGAGAGTCTGTTTCTAAGCTGTGAGTGAAAGGCTGCTCACACCCTGGGGAAGCATCTAACCCTGAGGATATGAAGCATTTACAGGGCAAATTATTCCCTGTGGGGAAGATTTTCCTAGTTAGAGTTTCTATGGCCGTGATGAAAAACACCAGAACCCTGGGGAGGACAGGGTTTATGTGGTTCACACTTCCACAGCACTGTTCATCACTGAAGGAAGTCAGGACAGGAACTCAAACAGGGCAGGATCATAAACAGTGCAGGAACCTGGGGGCAGGAACTAATGCAGAGGTCATGGAGGAGTTTCCTGGACCACCAGCCCATCCAACGGGCTGGGCCCTTCCCTATCAACCACTAATGAAGGAAATGCCCTACGGCAGGATCTTAGGGAAGCGATTTCTAACTGAGGTGCCTCCTTTCAGATGATGCTAGCTCAGTGGTTCTCAGCCTTCCTGAGACCCTTTAATAATTCCTCATGTTGTAATAACTCCAGCCATAAAAATGTTTTTACTGCTACTTTATAGCTGCAATCTTGCTACTGTTATGAATCGTGATGTCAGTACCTATGGTTTCCAGTGGTCTCAGGCGACCCCTGTGAAAGGTTGAGAACCGCTGGTCCAGCTTGGGTCAAGTTGACATAAAGCTAGTGAGGCCAGAAGCTGGAGGGTTTCCAGCCTGGCAGTTTCCACTTCTCTGTCCTCACAGAAAGAGAACCCTCTGGCCAACTGGGTCTGGGAACTGAGAATTGGCAAGTGGTAGGTAAAGACGGGGAAGGCTGCATGGGCTCTCTTACTGCTCCTGAGGAGACTAGCAAACAGAAGCAGATGCCAGACCTAGTCTCAAGAGGGAGATGGGATAAGAAGTTGTTTTGTAATGGAAAGAAGGCAAATGTATTGCTATTCACAGATACACCAAAGACTACCCAATTTAGGTTGCTAGCTTGTCTTTCAAAAATTTAAAAAAAAATGGGGTTTTATGTAACCCAGGCCAGTCTTAAACTCATGATATAGCCAATGATGACTTTGAACTTCTGATCCTCCTGCCTCCACCTCCCAAGGGCTTGGATTATAGGTATGTGCCTGTTTTAAGTGGTGCTGGAGACCAAATCCAGTTCATACACGCTATCAACTGAGCCTCACCTCCAATCCACATCTGCTTGCTTAAAGAAAATATGCCCATGGTGAGAATTTATCACAATTTTCAACAGTCAATTCTGCCAAGAATCCCCATTTTTCTGCTCTCATGTAGATATGTACTTGCTGGTTGTTCTTAAGGATGCAGAAAGCAATTCAGGTTTCGTAGACCCGTTGGAGTAGGGAGGCTGTAAATGCTGGCTGCCGTCTGGAAGCACAGTGAGAGGGCTAACGGAGTTTGGGGTTTGCTTTTCATCTCATTTGTACTGTTGGACTGTGTATTAGCTATCTAGTACCACATAACAAACGACTTGGATATAGCGGCTTCAACCCCCAGACCAGTATAATCGCAGGGCTCTCAGGCAAGAATCTTGGCATTCAGCTCCCATCTGTTAGAGGACTGCAGTCAGGCCTCAGCCAGGGCTGGGCTCTCATCTGAAGGCTCATCTACGGAAGACTTACTTTGGAGGCTGTTGGCAGAAGTTAGCTCTTTGAGGTTTGGACTTGGAGCCATGGTTCCTATTTGGCTCTTGGCTCAGTTCCTCATCAAGTGGGGCTTCCCAGAATAGCTGCTTCCTTTGTTCAAGTGTGTGAGCCCAGACGACTGTCAGGAGAGCGTGCTAACAGGACGGGAAGCTCCAGTGTTAGCTAACCTAACGTGGAAGGAGTGACCCCTCGCTTTGGGAGCATTGTAGCAATTATGAGCAAGTCATCAACCCAATCACACAAGGAAAGGGGATTGTGCAAAACCGAATACCAGGAGGCTATCTTAGATTGGGTTGTAACCACACCTGCCTATCTCAGAACCTCAATGCTGTATATTTTGTGTGTGCATGTGCGTGTGTGTGTTGTTTGCTAGCTGGACAGCCTATCTTAGTTTCTTTTCCTGTTGCTGTGATGAAATACTCTAACAAAAGCAACTTACAGGAGACAGAGTTTGTTTTGGCTCACAGTTCAAGGTAGAGTCCACCAAGGTGGGAGGAGCTTGCAGCAGCCGGCAGCCGGGCGCATTACATCCACATCAGAAAACAGAATGGTGCACTGTGTGTGTGTTGAGCTCGCTTTCTCTTTCTGCTCAATCCAGGTCCCCAAGCCCAGGGAATGGTTCTGTCCACTTTTAGGCTGTGTCTTCCCTCCCCAATTAACCAAATTAAGACAATCCCTGAAAGCAGTGGCCAGAGGTTTATCTCTCAGGTGCTCCTAGATTCCACCAAGTTACTATTGCTGTGAAGAGACATCGTGACCATGGCAACTCTTATAAAGAAAACATTCCATTGAAACTGATTTACAGCTCAGAGGTTTAGTCCATGATCATCACGGCAGGAAGCATGGTGGCATATAGACAAACATGGAGCTCGAGAAGGAGCTGAGAATTCTGCATCTTGATCTGCAGGCAGCAAAAGGAGACTTTATCACACAGGGCGTAGCTTGAGCATATGAGACCTCAAAGCCCTGGCTGGCTTTTGGGACCCTATTCCTCAGACTGGGTTGCCTTTCCCAGCCTTAATACAAGGGAGGTGCTTAGTCTTACTGCAGCATTGGTATGCCATGTTTTGTTGATACCCAGGGGAGGCCTGCCCCTTTCTCAGCAGAAATGGAGGAGGAGTGGAGGAGTGGATTGGGGGCGGGGTTTGCAGAATGGAGATAGAGGAGGGAATGGGGTGGGAAACTGTGGTCAGGATGTAAAATAAATTAATTTAATTTAATTTTTAAAAAAAGACCTCAAAGCCCACCTCCACAGTGACACACTTCCTCCAACAAGGACACACCTCCTAACAGTGGCACTCCCTATGGACCAAGCATTCAAACATGTGAGTCCGTGGGGACCATTCCCACTCACACCACCACAGGAGTAAGAACTGGTGGGAAAGGCCAGCACCAGGGTCTGTGTAATGATGACCCTGAGCCTTTCATCCTTGCAGACTTCTTGTGCCTGCTGGAAGTACACAGCTGGAGTGTAGTAGCTTGTAAATCAACACCAGCATCCTACAGAGAGCCTGGCTCCAAAGAGGATATTCCCAGCACTTGGGAGGCAGAGCCAGGTTGACCTCTGTGAGTTTAAGGCCAGCTTAGTCTATATGAGATGTCTTACAAAAAAATAAATAAATAAAAAGACATCAATAAAAATTGTTTGCCTGAATAGATTTTGGACTTAGTTCTTTGGAAAACTCATTCATTTATTTAATCTATTTGTGTGTGTGTGTGTGTGTGTGTGTGTGTGTGTGAATGTACATGAACACTAGAAATCAAAACCAGGCATCTTCCTCCTCAATCATGCTCCACTTTTTTGTTTGTTTGTTTGTTTTGAAACAGGGTCCCTCTATGTAGTCCTGGCTGTCCTGAGACTCGCTCTGCAGACCAGACTGGCCTCGAACTCACAGTGATCCACCTGCTTCTATCTCCCAGGTGCTGGGATCAAAGGCGTGTGCTACCAGGCCTGGCTACTTGGGTCTCAGGCCCCAGCTGCTCTCGGCTTTTATGTCGGTCCCTAGGATCTAATTCAGGCTCTCATGCTTCAGCCACGAGCACATTATTAACTGAGCCGTTTCCCTCAACCTCAGCTGCCATGTGGGTACTGAGAAAGTCTGGTCGTCTGGAAGAGCAGTTAGTGCTCTTAACCACTAAGCCGTTTCTCCAGCCACCTAAAAATGTGTTTTACTGTATAAATGCAGGGCTGGAGAGGTGGCCAGTGGTTAAAGTGATCGCTGCATGTTGTGAGGACCAACATTTGGTTCTCAGCACTCATGGAACAAACCAGCCCCCCCCCACATGCCTTTAACCCCAGCGCTGACGAGGAGGAGGAGAGATAGAATTGCTGGAATTCGCTTGTTCTGGATTTAGTGAGAAGCCTTATCTTACAAAAATAAAGTGGTGAATGACTGAGGACACCTGACTTCAGCCTCTGGTGTCAACATGCACGACCACAGTGCACATTCATACGTGTAGGCTGAGTGAGCATGCACACAAACACAGTGCACATTCATGCAAGCATGCCGAGTGAGCATGCACACTAACACAGTGCACACTCATACAAGCATGCCGAGTGAGCATGCACA
>CABHPH010148486.1:11281-27746 GCA_902168325.1 Peromyscus nudipes
ACTAACACAGTGCACACTCATACAAGCATGCCGAGTGAGCATGCACACTAACACAGTGCACATTCATGCAAACATGCCGAGTGAGCATGCACACAACCACAGATAACTAAACAAGTCTTTAAAAAACATGTAAATTCAAAACAATAATATGTCAGTTCTCTAAAACACAGAGGTTGGATCGTCCTTTCTGACTTAGAGTCACTGCTGACCAGACATGCTTGAACTTCAAAAGGGAGGTCTCCTATCTTAGATTTGCCATTGGTGCTGCAGTTTTTTAGCCAGATGAGTAATTCTTGGAAACTTTCAAAACAAAACAAACCATTAGCCCATAATTAACATAGTAGTTGTATTCCTGGAAATTTGAATGTGTGTTCAAATTGTTAAAAGAAAAAACAATCTCTTGGTTGGAGTTAGTCCAGGCTCAGGTAGTTATAAATAAGACTATTGTCATGCTGAACACTGGGGACTCTAAGGGTTCTGAGAAAGTTAGTTATAGAGAATTTTGTTGTACTTGCCAGGACAAATTTCTGGACCCTGGTAGCCCCCCTTCCAAAATCTCTCAGTTCCATAAACGGATCTCAGTTACTGTCACAGCAACAAACGTTGGTTGAGCAGGTGTGGTGATGCACACCTATGATTCCAGCACTTGGGAAGCCCAGAAGGAAGATGGAGGGTTTAAAGTCAGCCTGGACTACACAGTAAACTTCGTTTCAAAATGAGTAAAAATCCCTGGGGCTGGAGAGATGGCTCAGCAGTTAGGAGTGTTGGCTGTTGCAGAGGAACAGCGTTCAGTTCCCAGGCCCGCTCAGATGTCCTGCTGTGACAACAGCCTCCAGGATCCAAGAGTGCCTGCACACATGCATGCACGCCAGAGAGTGCACACGAACACACACGAATAATAAAAGTAAATATTGGTTTTGTTCTTTGAGACAGGGTTTCTCTGTGTAGCTCTGGCTGTCCTGGAACTCACTCTGTAGACCAGGCTGGCCTTGAACTCACAGAGATCCGCCTGCCTCTGCCTCCTGAGTGCTGGGATTAAAGGCGTGCGCCACCACCGCCATGGCATAAAAGGAAATCTTGAAACAACAACAAAAACCCAAGCTTGTGGTGCATAGAAGTTCAACATCATATCTGCTCCATAGAGATACTGTGAATTTTTAAAGAACGAGCTGGGGGTATATCGCAATGATAGCACACTTGGCTACTATATGCAGAGCCTCAGGTTGTCAGACCTCAGTACTCGACAAAACAAAACAAAGCAACAACCAAAAAAAGAAAAAGAAAAAAACAGAACAAGCAAACTTACGACCCAATTCTGACAAAACGCTTTCTTTTTCAACAGGAACCTGTTTCCTTCCAATCTTGTGGTAGCAGCATTCTCTACGGTAAGGTTTGATACTTTCCAAACACTTGAGACTTGAATTGCAGAACTGTGTGAATCAGTGCCCCAGAGTTTGAAAACGTACAGTAAGGACAGATCCTAGTGTAGTCCATCCCCAAATCCCTTCAGGAATGAGGCTTGTTAGGAGAAATGGTCCTGAAATCAGGATCAGGCCTCGAAGTGAGGAGAGCATAATACAAAAAAAAAAAAACCAAAAAAAAAGAGGTACAATATGTGTTAGAGCCAAGGGGTGTGGCCGAGAAGGGAGGAGAGGCTTCCCTGGGAAACCTGGGGACGAGCTCATTAATAGTGAGAATAAGAGAGATGGGGGTGCACCATGAGGGTGAGCGGGGAGGCCAGAGGAGCCTCTTCATAGACGTTCCAGGGCAACCCAGAGGGATCTTGTTATAAACAAACATTAGAGTCGGTTTTTATAGACGGATACTTGGAACAAAATAAAAAAATGACAAAACTCTAAAATGTGGAAAGGGGGCTCCCAAATCTTCCTACAGCACTTAGAAAGCGCCCTCAAACCATTGTTTGGAGAATGTCTCAAACATTGTAGAATCATTATTAGAAATAATACTTTTGTTTGGATGTACATGTTCCAAAAAAAAAAAAAAAGTGGGGGAAAAATCTCCCCACAGTTACTCCATAGAACTACCTCTCATTAACATTTTGGTGTACTTCCTTCAGATGTGTTCTTTTTTCTGTAAGTGTACAGACAGTCTGTACTTATTTTTTTATTCTGTGTGGACGAGTGTTCTTCTGCATGTGTATCTGTGCACCACATGCATCCCTGGTGCCCTTGGCAGGCCAGAAGAGGGCATTGGATCCCTTGGAGTTACAGATGGTTGTGAGCTGCCATGTGGATGCTGGGAACTGAATCTGGAGCCTCTGGAAGAACAGCCAGTGCTCTGGCCATTTCTCTAGCCCCTGGGAATGCACAGTTTTTAAACATGATTATGCAAATGTATTGTTACCATATATACATATACAGATATGCTTTATGACCTGCTTTTACTATGGCGGTATATTACAAACATTTTCCCATGTGGGTAAATTTCCTTTCACCTAGAAGTTGGTGGCTGTAAGAATGTAGCACACTTTTCTTCCGACTGTGCCCTGTTGATGGGTATTCAGGTTGGTTAGAGGTTTTCCCCCTTTTTAAGCAATGTGGAAAAGAAGCCCCTCCAGCCATTCTTCACACAGAACATGAGTAGACAGGTCTAGGCATATGATTGCTTTTTTTTTGTTTTGTTTTGTTTTGTTTTTTCGAAACAGGGTTTCTCTGTGTAGCTTTGCCCCTTTCCTGGAACTCACTTGGTAGACCAGGCTGGCCTCGAACTCACAGAGATCCACCTGCCTCTGCCTCCCGAGTGCTGGGATTAAAGGCGTGCGCCACCACCACCGCCTGGCATGATTGCTTTTTGTGAGGAAAAAAAAAAAACTTTCTTACAACAGCTTTTGTTTTGCATATTTTTTACATAGAAAAAAAAACTACCTATTTTGCATTTTTAACCTGCATGTAAGCACAGGAGTGCCTTGTATACATAATGTGAGGTAGAGAAAAAAAAATAGTTACATAGAGCTTTTTGTGCTTGTCACACAAAGGTGGGGTGGGGTTGGTTTCCTGCCACCCGATCATGGCACAGCTGAATAGATCTACCTCTCTGGAACTTTGATAAGGTTGAGAGGAGTCGTAGCTCATCAAACATGGGCATAAGTCAGCGCTCAGGTCTGTACTGTGTGGACCGCTGACAGTTCTGGGGCCACATGACCTCGGTGGCTCCGGCAGAGCCCACTCGGCAGCAGGGACAGAGATGTGGCGCGCACCATGCAAAGGTGTGGCTAGTCAGCCAGCAGTAGGACCAAGGCCCCGCCCGGAGACTTGGCCAGCAGACACTGCCTTGCCTTGAGTCCCCTCCTCTAGAGATGACAGCTCAAGCCAGATTAGAAGCACGCCAGAGAGCAGCCACGCGAGTCATTGTGGAACGCAGTGGAGCATAAATAGATGAATGGGAAAAAAAATGTGATGGATTTTGACTTTCTGGAATTGGTGCCAAACTTCTTCAAATAATCTGAAGCATGAGCTGCTGGAGTACCAAACTATCAGCAGGAAACTGTACATCTTCTCTAACCTCTTGCCCAAGGAACAGGTGGAAATTCTTGGGTCCCTAAATAACCCAAAAGTTTCTGGAAGGGCTTGCTGCCTTGGTGTTAACGTAGCTTTTATGCAGGTTCAGAGGTCAGTGTCAGGCCAGCCAAGTGCAGCCTGCCCAGCACACTCACTGAATAGCAGCAGTAGATTGAGCCTCCCCTTCCCTCAGTGCCTCTGGGTGGGTCCTTAGACCTGCTCACTGATGATGGGTTTTCTTCCTTTTTATCAGTCTGCAACCAGTTACACGGTGGTGAGCCATAACACCAGCTCCGGGAACGTGACCTACGAGAAGGTAAGGTTCTCCAGATGATCACAAAAGTGTGTGGAAAGCAAACCAGCTGCCTTGATAAAGCATGTCCACAATGTGTCTTTCACTTACTGCGGTTGGAGATTGGGGGTTCTGAATGGAATATTTAAAGCCTCCAAGTTAGGTTGGCTCCTTCTCATGATGGCCAAAAGCCAGAGTCTGGAGCATGGGAATCTTCAGAGGTCTGTAAGCTACTTCATAACTCCTTCTTTCCTAATGCAATGGGAAGGTGACTCAGAATACACACAGAACTTGAAAAAAAAAACCTAACATGATAAAAGGGAGAAATAAAAATAACATATAATAACCCAATGCATATTTTACCACGTTAATGGACAATTATAGAAGCTATAGCAAAGTTTTCATATATTTCCATCTATTTGGAATTAATAAATTTGGATTTAAAAAACAGTGAGGTCTGGTACTGATAGGGCCCTGTTGTGATCCCAGCACTTTTGAGGCTGAAGCAAGAGAATCACTGGAGCTCTAGGATAGCCTAGGCTATACAGGAAGACTCTATCTCAAAAGTAAGATTAAGTAGTAATCATTTTTAAAAAATAAGCATGGCAAGCCGGGCGGTGGTGGCACACGCCTTTAATCCCAGCACTGGGAGGCAGAGCCAGGCGGGTCTCTGTGAGTTTGAGGCCAGCCTGGTCTACAGAGCAATTTCCAGGAAAGGCGCAAAGCTACACAGAGAAACCTTGTCTCTAAAAACCATTACATACATACATACATACATATATACATACATACATACATACATACATACATACATACATAAATAAACAAACATGGTGGCATGTGCCTGTAGTTCCAGCTACTTGAGGAGCCAAGGCAAGAGGATCACTTGAACCAAGGGCACAGGGCAGGCAGCACAGCATAGTGAAACCCCGTCACTGTGAATATAATAAAGTCTGTCTGCTGTAGACTCCTACAATCTCAGCACTAAGGAGGCTGAGACAGGAGTTTCAAGTCAGCCTGATATGCAGAGTCGAAACGCCCGTCTCAGAATAACAAAAGTGATCAACAAAAGCAGTAAGGCAGAATCCAACCTAATATTCTTAGTCCTTTTTTGCATAGTTTGAAAAAAAAAGTGCTAGGTAAATACTTTCACATCTGTCATATGTATAGTAACCCAGAATGCTGTGGCTGCATCTGCAGGTTGACATGTTGTACCAGTGATTTGGATTTCAGTACTTTGTCTTGTCAACACACTTTCTAAAATGGTAAACGACACTTGGTAAAGTTAAAACAAAATAGTGTTTCTCTTGACTTTACTTGACTCTACATCAACTCGGTATCTTTAAAAAGTTCAGGTTCTTTGTGTATATAAAACAGAGTCAAGTCAGGTGTAGTGGTGCACACCTCTAATTTAGCACTTGGGAGACAGAGGCAGGTGGATCTCTGAGTTTGAGGCCAACCTGGTCTACAGATGAAGTTCCAGGACAGCCAGAGCTACATAGAGAGATCTTGTCTCAAAACAAAACACCAGAGTCAACATTCTCCTTAGATGTGTCATTTGAACCTCAGGACAGCCTGGTCCCCATTGCAAACGGCTTGAAGGGGTTTGCTAAGGCTCATCGGGACTGTCCGAGCCTCGAACAATGCAGGTGACATGAAACATCACCTGGATACTTCAAGTTCTGTCCAACATGGCATCCCTGGCTGCTCTGACTTCCCCGATGGAAGTGCAAGCGACCCATGGGTATTCCCCGGCTGATGTCCCCCTGTTCTCATGGTAAATTCAAGAATGTCAGCTCTTTAACAGAGGAGCTGTGTGGCCTTGTAGGTTCTGGGCTTCTTTTTTAAAGACACAAGTAGAGTTAGTCTTGTCCCCAAGGATGGGATGCTGCTGGTGAAATTAACCAAGAACCTAAGGACACCCCAGAGGCTCCAGCCCTCACCTGTGGCTCTCTGCCACGCCTGCTTTGATCTCCTGTGATAACTTGCCATGGGTGCAAACCTAGCCTTTTATTGATTGAATCATTAATTCAGTAAACAGTGACATTTGGCAGCTGCTGGGTGCCAGACTCAGGTGGTACTCACCCTCAACAAAGCCCTGCCCTGGTAGAGCTCATTCTGATGAAAGGGACCATAGAACAAATGCATCCGCTTAGGAGAAAATAGAAACAGAGCATGTAAACAGGCAGAGAAAGTACATGCGTGTGCTAGATGGTGATGGCAGCTTAGCCTCGGTGAGCAGGGAGTCCTTTCCATGAGCCGAAGTGGGGGATATAAGACAATCTGGAGAGAATGGTGCAGGTAATGGGAACAGACTATGGAAAGACATAATACTACTTGGGGTGCAGCCCTGGCTGTGGCTGATTGTGTCTAGGCTTTCCTGACCCTGTCAATCCCAGCATGCTTCACACCACCTGCCGCCAGCCCCCCCCCCCCCCAGAAAAGACTCATCTCATTGGTTGCTCTGGCAGGCCAGAAAGTCCGTTCCTTAGCTGGAATTACCTGATCTCAAATACCGCATCTTGGTTTGACAGGCCTTCTGAAACCAGCATTTGACAATAGATGGATTCCCTGGTTGTACTGATCTCCCATCAGTCCCGGCTGGGGCTCTGGACATGGACCAAAGAATGAGTTGGTACTCTCGGATCAGTACGGGTGCTTGCCAGGCAGCCCATAGGTCCTGGTAGTGTTGGCTTCTCCACAGACTACCAAAGCTAGCAGTAGAGATGGCACTGCCATTCAAAATCAAAGCTCTTTAACCTTATTTCTTTAATAGGCCAAGTCCAGGGTAGAACAGCAGTACTCAGAAATCTATGGTATTACAATGCCATTGTAAGAACATACTCCAGGATGATCTCAAGGCAATATCCATTAAAATAATAAGAGTGGTAGTCTCATCACTTGAGAGGGGGAGGCGGTAAAATTGTGAGTTCCAGGCCTGCTCTGGCTATACAGTGAGACCCTGTATCACGAAATTGAAAAATGCCTTCCTTTACTATATGCTCCCTGTCATGGCGAACTTAAAATATCTGAAACTGTAAACTAAAATAAATCTTTCCTCCAGAAACCAAACCAAACAAACAAACAACTTCCGGGGATATAGCAACATTGGTAGAATCGCCTTACATGCCCAAGCCCTGGGTTCTATCCCCAGACCCACTTAAAGCCAGGCGTGGTGGTGCATGCCTGTAATTCTGATGCCCAGGATGTGGAAGCGGCTAGATCAGTTAAGGCCATCTTTAGCTCCGTAAGTGCAAGACCAACCTTGGCTGCAAGAGACCCTATCCCCCACAAAACCAAACAATTACTCATTTTGATTTTCCAGAAATAGCCTGAGTACTTCACACATATACTTCCCGACAGCTGCATATCAGCTGTTGTTTTTTATTATTTTGTAAGTAGAGAACTGATACACAGAGAGATTAAGTAATTTATCTAAACTCACTCAGCTAAGGCTCCACAGCTGGCTTCCTCACCTAGTACCACTACTAGAAATGTCCCTGGTAAATGTGTGCATATATAGATGTATGTATATAGTATAAACAGTGTATGATGAGTGTCTTCCTGTCCTTCAGCATTACTAGTAGATTTGAGATGTTTCTTAATGAAAAATTAGAAGGAGACGACACAGCCACCTCCTGTCCATCCTTACGACATGTTTGCATTCTTGGTCACTGACAAGCTTCATATGAGTCATGCCTTTCACTTGGATGTGTCCAGTTAACCTGGGAATTAGTGAAATCTATTGAAAGTATATTTATGGAAAATTTAGGTGTCTATGTACCAGATGCTGGGCCATGGCCTCACTTTTGTGACAGAGCTAGCAGGGATAAGGGACCTGGGAACTGTATAGCCCAGTAATTCCCTTACTGCCCTGGGCTGTCACAGGAAAGAGGAGTGACCCAGCCCTCCACCCAGCTCACACACCTTTTCATACATGGGCTGAAGGGCTCACACTCTACCAGCCTTTCCTTACAGGAAAAGTTCTATTAAAAAATAGTTGAGGGACAGGTGAGATGACCCCACAGGTTAAGTCAGTTGCTGCCAGGTTCTGATGACCCAAGTTTGATCTGTGGGACCCACTGTGCCTAGACACACAGGTACTGTGCCATGTGTGTGCACACACAATCGTGCATATAATAAGTGAATACATTTGAATTGCTTTTGTTTTTGTTTTTGTTTTCCAAGACAGGGTTTCTCTGTGTAACAATCCTGGCTGTCCTAGAACTCACTCTGTAGACCAGACTGGCCTTGAACTTACAGAGATCCACCTGCCTCTGCCTCCTGAATGCTGGGATTAAAGGTTTGTGCCACCATTGCCCGGCAAATAAATGTAATTTTTTTAAAAAACAGCAGTTGAGAACTACTTATTCTGATTCTTGTCTTGTACATGAAGAACCTGAGGTTCAGAGAGGCAGTTGTTTGCAGAACCGGAACTAATATCTGAGCTTATTACAACGTTATATCACCACTTTGTGGTGGTTTTTCTTCTTGTTCTTTTTTTAAAGAGTTATTTTAGTTTTAGTTATTATGTGCATGTATATGTGTCTGTGTGAGGGTTTTATACCTGAGGACAGCCATCTGTGGAGGCCAGAAGAGGGTATTGGATCCTCTGGAGTTACATGTCCTTGTGAGCTGTAGATACTGGGAACTAAACTCCAATCCTCTGCACAAACAGCAAATGATCTTAACCGCCAGGCCATCTCTCCAGTTCATTTGTGTTTGTTTGTTTGTTTGTTTTTGAGTTGGGGTCTCAGTGAATGGCCTTGAACTTAGAATCCTGCTGCCCCAGCCTCCTAAGTGCTAGGTTCCAGCACCATCCTGCCGGGCTGTGGTGTTCGGGGGGGATGAAATGCTTGTTTACTCTCTGCCACAGCAGTGGGTCTCAGCATTGTTGGGGATACAAAGGCTCCGTTATGTCTACACATCTTCAGTCTAGTCAGTGTTTAGTGAAGACCCTCTGGAGAAAGCCCGTGTGAGTCCTGAAAATCTCCTGAGACTTGGCAGCCAGGAGGTCAGTATAAGCCAAACACCAGATGTGCTGACATTTGGAGTTGACGGTTACAGTTCTTGGATCTCTGAAGGAACTTCCTAACAGCCAGGTTTTCTTTTCTTGTTTTATTTTGGTTTTTGGGTTTTATTTTTGTGACAAGATTTTACTTTATAGCCCAGGCTAGCCTCAAAATGCCAGTGATCCTCCTTCCAAGTCTCCCGAGTACTATGATTCCAGGTGTGAGCTTTCGCTCATGGCTAATAGGTAAACATTTTTTGGTTGACTTCATGTGTCCCCCAACTCTATCTCCCGCTGTTTTCTGCTACTCTGGTTTTGACTCACTAAAGGTTAAGGGAAATGGGAGTGTTTGACTGTTCTACACACACTGCGTCAGACACCAGGCAGACCCACGCTCGTCACTCCTCTGCTGTTGACTTGAGTCTCTGCTCGTCACTCCTCTGCTGTTGACTTGAGTCTCTGTCTCCTGATCTGCAGGTCCCCGTCGTCACCGACATTGAAGGGATGAATATCTTAGGACTGGTCCTTTTTGCCCTGGTGTTAGGGGTGGCTCTAAAGAAGCTAGGCCCCGAGGGAGAAGAGCTCATCCGATTCTTCAATTCCTTCAATGAGGCAACGATGGTGCTGGTGTCCTGGATTATGTGGTGAGTGTCACCATGCCATGTCCTTCCTCCGTCCCCCTCACATCTAGGAAAGATTTCAATACTCTAGGTTACCCTGTGGGACACCTGGCCTCATGCCCGGTGTGCAGTTGGTGACATATAAGCCAGCCATGGTACAAGAGGTGACGGTTGAACCAGTGAGATGGCTCAGTGGCTAAGAGTAAGCCTGAAAACCCCAGTTTGATCTCTGGAACCCACAGTGGGAGGAGCAAACAGATGCCTAAAAGTTGTCTTCCAACCTTCTTATGTACCCAGACATTACACACACACACACACACACACACACACGATGGTGGTGATGTTTTCAATATTTCAAAAAGTGATGCCAGTGCAGTCCTCTCTCCTCTGGTCTGGTTCTAGAGAACATAGTTCCTGTGTGGTGTCCACACCGACTCCTTGACTCCTAGAGAGCTGGTGTGCACATAGTCCTGTGTGGTGTCCACACCGACTCCTTGACTCCTAGAGAGCTGGTGTGCACATAGTTCTGTGTGGTGTCCACACTGACTCGTTGACTCCTTTATCACCACATCCATGTGTGGGTTCCCATGTGGGCCCATATGTTTGCCATGTCCTGTTTGCAGTATGCTGCATGAAAGAAGGTTCTCTTATCTTCAGATGATAAACTTTAAGATTCAAGGAGGCTTGTCGGTGTGACCTTTTACAATAAAGAGGACAAACTCATCTCACTCTGCTTAGGTAAAGCTTCTAATTTATAAGTGCTTCTTTGTGTGGTGTTAATGGAAGGATGATTGCTCAATAAAAACCACTAGCTTGATTCTTGGCTTCCTTCAAAGCAACTTCCCTGAAATCAGGCCAGTCCCAGACCTCATGTCTTCAAAGCTTTTCCTGGCATTTCATCTGCCTTAAACACCATGACCATAAACATCTTGGGGAGGAAAGGGTTTATTTTAGCTTACAGCTTCACATCACAGCCTTCATGGAAGGAAGTCAGGGCAGGAACTCCAGCAGGGCAGGAACCTGGGGCAGGAACTAGTGCAGAGGCCATGGAGGAGTGTTGCTTACCGGCTTGTCCTCATGGCTTGCTCAGCCTGCTTTCTTACAGCACCCAGGACCACCTGCCTAAGATCATGGGGGCCCTCCTCCATCAATCATCAGTCAAGATAATACATTATACCACAGGCCAAAGGGGGGGGGGGCATTGTCTCAGTTAATGTTCCCTTCTCCCAAGTGACTTAGCTAGCCTGTGACAAACTGACATTAAAAACTAGCTAACACATCCCCTAAGCAGACCTCTGGATCTTAGACCCCATCCATTAGTTGTGAAAAACTTGTTTATGCTTTCAATTTCAATACAAAATAATTACAAAGTATTTCTTGTTGTCGACCACTAATAATCGAGCGCTTTTCCCTCTCTGATGACGTAGGTCCCAACTGGACTAGTTTTAGGAGAAATTTGAAACTGACAAAAATTTGAAACTAAAACAGATACAGACCCCATCAGTGGTATTTCTCTTGCTCAGTATAAAAATCATGTAGCCCAACTCTCTGCAAACATGCCACTTCACTTGACTGTCGTTCTGGGGAGAGAACTGTGGTCGGTTTGTTTGTTTGTTGTTTGTTTGTTTGTTTGTTTGTTTGTTTTTGAGGTAGGGTCTCACGGAGCCCAGGCTGGCCTTGAACTTGCTATGCAGCCAAGGATGATCTAGAACTCCAATCCCCATGTTTGAATCTTCCAAGTACTGGCAGACCTGTTTTCCCACATCCCACCTAAGTGTCCTTACTACGGAAAACAGCGTGTTTAAACTGTTAGAGGAAGGACGGGTGTGGAAGCGGGCAGTTCACAGAGAGGAAAGCCAGCATGAGCAGTAAACATTCTAAGGAGTGCCTGCCCGGGTTGAAATCAACAGCAAGCTGGCTTTGTCGGGAGTTGGTGAGAACGAGAATAGGGTCCTTAACCCTGGTACTTTTGACCTCTAGGTCTGGCCTTCAACGTTGTGACGATGAAACTGTCTTCCTGACATCTCCAGAAGTCCCCTAAGAGAGAAGTCCCCCTGGGTGGCCACTGGTGCGGGAGCAGGGTGGACGGCTTCCCTCTAGACTGTCAGTGGGCACGGGAATTGGCACAGACATGTCAGAAAACAACCATTTACTGATGTTTAAAATGTGCACACCTCCAAATCAGCAGAGACCCCGCTTGGTGTCCTGACCTAGAGAACACGGCAGATGGGCACAGACAGTGTTTCCAAAGATGAGAACCTAGGAAGAAATCAGGACACTTCCATTCTGAGGAAACACTAAAGACAAGGCCGTAAGCTAGACACACTTGTACTCCCAGCCCATGACAGGTGGAGGTAAGAGATTCCGGAGTTCAAGGACAGCCTTGACTAAATGTGACCCTGTCTCAAACCCAGCCTCCTTTAGGGGGAAAAAAAGTGTGGTGAAGGTTAGAAACAACCCAAATGTCTATCAGTAGTAGGTGGTGGATAAACAAAATGTGGTATATAGAAAATGGAGTGTTATAAAAATGATATTCTGATATACACTACAACATGGAGGATCCTTAAAAGCATTAGGCTAACGAAACAGGTCACAGAAAGACAGAATGTGTGTTCTGCTTTTGTGTGCCAGAGGCTGGTTGGGGTGGAGGGCGTGGGAGCCACACTTCAGTGAGAACAGAGCTTCACTCTTGGTCTGGGTGGTGGTAATGGCTGCCTGACAATTTGAATGTACTTAGTGATAATCAACTCTAAGGATGATCTGAATGCTAAATTTTATGTGTATTTCATCACAAAAAAAGGTAGCTTTCTAAATACTGCTATGAAAATATCTTGGTAGCGTAATGTGGAGTGTAAAATAAGTAAATTCAGATTTCAATGCATCCCTGCACCTCTAGGTAGACAGAGCGCTTTCTCTGAGGAGAGATCTGGCTTAAGTGTGGTGCAGAAGAGCAGTGTTCTAGTCTAGAGGGGATGTATTCTTATCGAAGATGAGACTTAAATTTTCTAACACTGCATAGAATGTCTCTAGAAAGAAAACTCAAGAGGTCAGCCACACTGGCCGTCTCCACTGGACGCTCAAGGGCTGATGTGGGAGACTTTCCACCACTTGCCCTTTTATGCCTTTTGAAATCTGAACTAGCAGGCATTATTAAGCATAAATTAAAATTTATAAATTAAAACAACTGTAGAATTGTTACTGAATTGGTATTAAATTTACAGAACTGACTTTGGTTCTTTGTAGTTTCTACAGTTTATTCCTTTTCTCACAAAAAAAAAAAAAAAAACTCCCTGTTTTGGCAATGTTCCCAGAACATCATTGTTAATGATTTCTTCCCACGGGATCGTGTCTTCCAAACCAAAAAGAATGTAAAACTTCACAGAAGCCCTGGGCTATGTTCCATTTTGTATCACAGCATTTCTGTGGAATTTTTGTCTTTCTGAGTTCTCAGGACATGTCTGAGCAAAGCTCAAAGTCAAGTTTATAGTCTCAAGGCCTTTCCTTGCCATGAAGTTGGTAGCAGTCCGTCGCTTAGGGACGTATGTAGAGCCAGGTCTAATGGCACATGCCTGTAAACCCAGCACGCAGGAAGTTGAAGCAGGGGGATTTCAAGCTCTGGGCTAACCTGGACTACGTGGTGAGACCTTGTCTGAAGGGAAGGAAAGGGGACGGAGAGGAGAAAAGAATGAAAGGAAGTAAGTATTTATCAAAGGGAAGCAGTCTGCATGTGCAGATGCACTCACCGTGGAGTGACCGTCTTCACTGCACGGTCACACAACCTGTTTATTAGAAAAAAAAGAGAAAAGAAAAAAAAGGCAGCCCATCTTCTTCTGTTTTAGAGTAACTCAATGCAGAGACGAGAAAGCCCTGTTGAAAGCTCCTGTTTTGGGAGGCCCAGCATCGCCCAGCCCCTCCTCAGCGCCTCTCTGATGAGTATCTGTGCTTATAACCTAGGTACGTACCTATAGGCATCACGTTCCTGATTGGAAGCAAGATTGTGGAAATGAAGGACATCATCATGCTGGTGACCAGCCTCGGGAAATACATCTTCGCGTCTATCCTGGGCCACGTTATTCACGGAGGAATTGTCCTGCCTCTTGTCTATTTTGCTTTTACACGAAAAAACCCCTACAGGTTCCTCCTGGGCCTCCTCACACCGTTTGCGACAGCTTTTGCCACCTGTTCCAGGTGAGTGAGCTGGGAACTACCTTGGGACCTACCGCACGGGTGCGGAGCCAGGTGAACATACTGGTCCTCACGGAAACACTGTGTACTGGGGCAAGATGTGGCTCTGGGCTGAATCTGCATGAATAATGGAGTAAGTGGGTCCTGGAAATTCTGTCTGAATCCTGTGGGGCTTGATAAAGCCATGTGTTACCCTAGAAACCTTGAAAGAAGTCTGCCGTCTTTCAAGGGAAGAGGGCCAGAAAAGTGCTAGGATGCTGCTCGTGATCTGTTCCAGGGTCCGAGTAAGTGGTGCCCGCCTGGCTGGGAAGGACTGTTTTCATGTCTGGTTGTTTGGTTCATCTCCAGCTCGGCGACCCTTCCATCTATGATAAAGTGCATCGAAGAAAACAACGGCGTAGACAAAAGGATCAGCAGGTTCATCCTCCCCATCGGGGCCACCGTGAACATGGATGGAGCCGCCATCTTCCAGTGTGTCGCAGCGGTGTTCATCGCTCAGCTCAACAACGTGGACCTAAATGCGGGGCAGATCTTCACCATCCTGTGAGCCTCTTATTCTTTCCTACATCTCGAGGCCTGGCTTAAAGCTTTGGATTTTTGTTTTTAGTTAGTTTGTTTTCTGATTTCCTTTGGAAAATCAATCTCACCATCATTCAGTGTCTCCTTTGGAAGACAGTGAGAATTCGTCACGGTCATCCCTCAGTATCTTGGGGCTGTATTAGTTTTCTTACTGCTGGGACGGATTACCTGACAGGAAGCAGTTTGAGGGCGGAAAGCTGTATTTTGTCTTACGGTTTGAGAGGACACAGTCCATTGTGGGAAAGGTACGGAAGTGTGAGTGTAAGACTGTTTGCTCACGTCTGGGTGGATCAGGGTGCAGGGAGAGATGCGTGCTGGCATTGAGCTGCTATTCTCCTTTCCCTTTTTTATGCAGTTAGGGACTCTAGCTTATGGATGGTGCTCCCCAACTTTAGGATGAGTCTTCTCAACCCAGTTAACCCTTTCTGGAAATGTCCCCACAAACATACCCAGAAGTGTGTCTCACTAAGGCCCTAGGCGTTTCCCAATTCAAGCAAACTGGCAATCCAGATCATCTGTCACAGGAGCACTGGTCACAGGACCTCCTTTTCCCCGCAGATGGTGGGTAGTTGCAGTAGTTAGTTTTTGCATTGCCGTGACCAAATATTTGTCAGAAATAACTTAGAAGATGAAAGGTTTATTGGGATCATGGTTTAGAGGGATTTTAGTCCATCGTGGTAGAGAAAGATAATGTCTTGTTTCCATGGTGACAGACAGGAAGGATGTAGGTCAGGACAGGTGGCTGGTATAACCTTCAAGGGCCTTCCCTAGTGAACTTCTTTGGACAGCCAAGCCCCATCTCCCAAAGACTCCAGAGCCTTCAAAGTACAGCCCCCAGCTGGGAAACAGGTGTTGAAACATGCATCTGTAGGGAACATTTCAGAGTCAAACCATATCAGTGGTGTCTTGAATATAATTTGCACATATTTTCCTCGTTACTTTAAATCATTTCTAGATTACTTATATACTTAATATGACGTAAGTGCTATGTGATTGTTGTACTGTATCGTTAAGAAAATGATCTACAGATGTTAAGTAGCGACAGTTTGTTTTCACTGTTTTTGATCTGTGGTTGGTTTAATTTGTGAACGCAGAACCTGAAGATGTGAAGTCTGAGGGTACTTGGAGAATGCATCATCTCTTAGACTCCCAGAGCAGTGGTTCTCAACCTGTGGGTCACAAATGACCCTTTCTGTAGCTGAAAGTTTTCCTGTGTCCCGCCCAGTCTGCAGTCGCTCAGACCCAAGTAAACACACAGAGGCTTATATTAATTAAAACTGCTCAGCCATTGGTTCAGGCCTACCACTGACTAGCTCTTATACTTAAACTCAGCCCATTTCTGTTAATCTATATGTCGCCACATGTTCTGTGGGTTTACCTGTGTGCCATTACATGCTGCTCCCTGGATGGCGGGCTGGCGTCTCCTCACTCAGCCTTCCTCTTCCTAGAATTCTCCTTGTCTGCTTATCCCGCCTATACTTTCTGCCTGGCTACTGGCCAATCAGCGTTTTATTAAACCAGTGTACAAAAGCATTATTCCACAGCACCTTTCACAGGCGTCACTGATCCAATATTCTGCATATCAGATATCATACATTATGATTCATGGCAACAGCAAAATTACAGTTATAAAGTAGTAACGAAAATAATTTTATGCTTGGGGATCACTACAACATGAGGAACTGTATTAAAGGGTCACAGTGTTAGGAAGGTTGAGAACCACTGTCCTGAGGTGTGTGGTTGTTTTTTATAAGTCCTGGCTGCAATGCTGTGTGATTCTCTGGTCCCCTCTCTGATCTGTGTTCATGGCTGACTTTGCTTTGTTGTACTCTAGAGTGACTGCCACTGCGTCCAGTGTTGGAGCAGCAGGTGTGCCTGCTGGAGGGGTCCTCACCATTGCCATTATCCTAGAGGCCATTGGATTGTCCACCGATTACCTCTCTCTGATCCTGGCTGTGGACTGGATTGTGTAAGTAGCTGATACCAAGGACCCTGGAATAAAGAAAGTCTATTGAGGCCCCTGGGAACTTAATGCTCCACTTGGCCTGGAGCATGCAGGGAAACTTAAAACCACCCTTGCTTTGGAAGGAGTCTATAGTTAAGCTGGCAAAACCAGATTTAGAACTATAAGAAGTCAACAGTTGCTGGGAGGTGGTGATGCACGCCTTTAATCCCAGCACTCGGGAGGCAGAGCCAGGTGGATCTCTATGAGTTTGAGGCCAACCTGGTCTACAGAGCAAGTTCCAGGACAGGCTCCAAA
>CABHPH010148487.1:0-25222 GCA_902168325.1 Peromyscus nudipes
TTTCCATTAAAATTTCAACACAATTTCTTACAGACCTTGAAAGGACAATTCTCATCTTCATATGGAAAAACAAATCCCAGAATAGCTAAAACTATTCTGAAAAGTAAAAGAACTGCTAGAAGTTTTTCCATTCCCAATTTCAAGCTGTAATATAGAGTTTTAGTAATAAAAACTATAGACAAATTTCTAAACAGTCTAATTAAATAAGAAACACAGAGTCAAATACAGAGGTAATAGCCAAAGAGAGTGAAGAGCCTTATCTTACCACCTCATCGAATTCGCTGCCCCAGAAAGAGCTTCTTCCTGTGTAACCTGCGTTTTTATTGCCTTTCTGTTCTGCTTTCTCATTGGCTCTAAGCTCAGCCACATGACTTCCTCATCACTGTCTGTCTATACAGACCTCCAGGTCTCTATGGTTGTTACTGGGATTAAAGGCTTGTGTCACCATGCTTGGCTGTGTCCTTGACCACACAGAGACTCTGCCTGCCATGTGATCAGATTAAAGGTGTGTGCTACCACCACCTGACTCCTGTTTATGGCTCTGTGACCTTGCTATGTGACCTCTGATCCCCAGGCAAACTTTATTTATTAACATACAAATAAAATCACATTTCAGCACAATTAAAATATCACCACAAGAAAAACACATGGTATTGGCATAAAAAGAGACATGTTGATCAATGGAATTGATTTGAAAACACAGACATAAATTAACACATCTATGGACTTCTGATTTTTTTTTATTATTAAGAAATTTTCTATTCATTTTACATACCAACCACAGATTCCTCGTTCCTCCCTCTTCCCACCCCTCAGCCTTCCCCCCCAACCCTCCCCTCATTCCTAGCTCCTCCAAGTCAAGCTCTCCCATGGGGAGTCAGCAGAGACTGGTACATTCAGTTGAGACAGGTCCAAGCTCCTCCCCCCTGCACCAAGGCTGCACAAGGTGTCACACCTTAGGCATTAGGCTCCAAAAAGCCCGCTCATGCACCAGGGATCTATCCCGATCCCCCTACCTGGGGGCCCCTACAAATAGTTCAAGCTAAACAACTGTCTTGCATATCCAGAGTCTGGTCCCATGGGGCCTCCACAGCTATTGGTACACAGTTCATGGGTTTCCACTAGTTTGGCTGGCCATCTCTGTACGTTTTCCCATCAAGATCTCAATGTCTCTTACTTATAGAATCCCTCCTCTCTCTCATTGATTGGGACTTTTGATTTTTGTTAAAAAATTTAGAAATACAAACTGGAAAAGGAAAAGCATCTTCTACAAATGGTGCTGGCCCAACCAGATGTCTGCGTGTAGAGGAATGCAAATAGATTCATATTCATTGTTCTGTACAAAATTCAAGTCCAAGTGGATCAAAACCTCCACATAAAACCAGATACATGGAACCTGATAGAAGAGAAAGTGAAGAAAGAAGAACAACCTAGAACACATTGATACGAGACAACTTTCTGAACAGAACATCAATAGCAGGGCACTAATATCATCAATTAATAAATGGTTCTCATGAAGCTGTAAAGCTTCTGTAAGATGAAGGACACCAACAATAGGACAAAGGGGTAGCTTACAAAATAGGAAAAGACTTTTACCATCTCCACATCTGACAGAGGTCTAATGTTTAAAATGTATAAAGAATTCAAGAAACTATACATTTTAAAAAACAAACAATCCAATTAAAAATGGGGAACAGATTTAAACAGAGAATTCTCAACATAGGAATCCCAAATATTTGAGAAATATTTAAAAAGTGTTCAACATCCTTAGTTATATGGCCAATTCACATCAAAACTACTTTGCAACTCCATCTTATACCTCTCAGAACAGCTAACATCAATAACACAAGTGACAACTCATGCTGGTGAAGATGTGTACCAAAGGGAACATTCCTCCATTGTTGGTGAGAGTACAAACTTGTACAGCCACTATGGAAATCAATATGGTGGTTCTTCAGTAAATTAATTGGTAATATATCTACCTCAAGATCCAGCTTTACCACTCCTGGACATATACCCAAAGACCCTCCATCTTACGTAAAAGACACTTGCTCAACTATGTTCATTGTGGCTTTACTCATAATGGCCTGAAGCTGGAAGGAACCTCGATGTTCCTCAACTGAAGAATGGATTGAGAAAAACATAACACGTCTACACAATGAAGTATTACTAGGAAGTTAAAAAAATGACATCATGAAATTTTCAGGCAAGTGAATGCAACTAGAAAAAAAATCATCCTGAGTGAAGTAACCCTGACCCAGAAAGACAAATATGCTATGTACTCACTTATAAGTGAATATTGGTTTTTAAGTAAATTATAGTCAAGCTAAAATCCACAGACCAAGAAAAGTTAGGTAAAGAGGAGGGCTATAATGGAGAAGCATGAATCTCCCTGAGATTGGAAAATATAATAGATTCTGAGGGAGGGGAAAGGGTGGGGACAGGGGTGAAAGGGATGCCAGTGGTGGAGAGAGATAGTGCTGGAAGAAACAGCTGGAATTAGAGTCATTTGAGGACAGTATGGAAACCTACTGCAATGGAAACTTCCTGAAATCTATAAGAGTGAGCCTAGTGAGGATTCCTAGTGATGGAAAATCTAGGTCTGAACTGACCATCTTTTGCAGCCAGGCAAGGCTTCCAGTGGTGGGATTAGATTACATTTGATTAAATTGTTGGCTGATGAGGTCCCTTGAAGATCCTTAAACAAACCAGGCTGATGCTAGGACAGAAAGTTGCTCTCTAAAAACTGAGACCAGTTGAAGACTTCACTCAATGTTCTAGTCTCTTTGTTGCAAGAAGGTACTTTACAGGCAATGGAAAGAGAAATCTGGACACCAACCCAGCCACAAAACCCTTCACTTACAATCTGTCCTCATGGCAAGATGTGCTGGGGAAATGCTGGAACAGAATTTGTGGAAGTGGCAAACCAATGTATGGTTTAACTTGAAGCCCCTAACACAAGAGAAAGCCCATGCCTGCCACTGCCAGTATAGCCAGAAAACAGAGCCTTGTTAGTCCAGAGATCTAGGATATAAACAAACATGACTGGGAATAGAAATCAATGAAGTGATTCCTAAGGATACTCTGCTATACTTGTAGACCAGCACCTTGTCCAGTTGTCATGAGAAAGGCCTTTTCCATCAGCAGATGGGAGCAGGTTCAGAGACCCACAGCCAGACATTATGCAGAGAGAGAGACCCTACATCGGAGGTCTCCATTGGATGCCTCCCCTTAGTGATTGGGGAACTATAAGGAAGGAAGGGGGCAGACTGTAGGGGTCAGAGGGAATGCAGGTCCTGCTCCACATAATGAAACCCATTCATGAGACTATCATCAACCTAAGAGCTTATAAGTAGACAGGTCATGGACACTTGAAGAGAGCTTACCACTACTATGATACTAAATAAATACAGTATTATGCTGATGCTTAATGACTTGCTTTTATATTCATAGACCAATACATGTCTCATCTTTCATTTCTCATCTGAGAAACTTCTGCTTGCAGTAGATGGTATTAATACAGTGATCCATGACTAGCTAAGATGCAGAGAATACAGATGTTCAGAATTCTTAGTCTTAAAAGGAGCATGCATACTAAAAACCCAGATCATTCTGAATGAAAATGCAAAAAGAGCCTAAGAGTATCAGGTTATTGGTGGACGACTACAAGAAAGCTTCTTCAGGACACAGCAGGGCAGCTGGATTTAGGAATACATGGATTGTGAGAGCATGTACAAAATTTGTTCAAGCCCAAGCAAGACCAGATCCTAGGAAGATGAGGATAGTTGGGAGCATGATGGACTCCACAATATGGAGCTACTAGCATTTGTTAGCTGCTGGGAAAAGGAGACAGTTTTTAACAGATCACTCTACAGTAGAAAACTACACATCAAAGAATATCAGGGCAGTACAATGAAAAAATGACATAAAATGGAATGGGTTGTGAATCAGGAAAGAATCAGGTGGGGGGATAGGAATATGAATAAAATAATTGATAAAAAATATTTTCAAAGAATTAATGAAGAAGGGAAAGTGAGACACAAAGGAGACAGAGACAAAGACAGCAAGCAAAGGAGCACTTTTATCTGTGTTTTCCTCTAGAATCCTCAAATAAAACTATACAAGGAAAAGAAATCACGTTAAAGTCATGTGCATCTCCCCTAGTGATCCATCCCACCTGTTGAGTTTCAACAATGATTTTTACACAGTCAACAAATTTGATTCCACTTCAAAGTCATGTACAAGTTTAAACAATAAGGATTTCTCTTGGACAATTTGGGAAATAAGTTTAACTGTTATATAATAGAATGATACATAATACAGAATATCTGTTATCCTGTGGCTTTTGAGATTTAAGCACTAGTAATATTTTTAGTCATTGTGGCAATGTCTTTTCAGATTCTCAAATATTCTTTAAATTACTGGTGCTGCTTTTTAAACACTAAAAGCATATTATGACAGAATCCCTTCCACCACACACACACACACACACACACACACACACACACACACACACAAAATCAACAGCCAAAGGAAAGCAGCAAATAACAAAACAAATAAAAGAAAAAATAAAATTGACTCAATGCAAAGAGAGGCAGAAAAAGCAAAAATGCAAGAAAATCTAAGAAAAAAGTACTATCAATATTCCAAGATTAGAAAATATAGTCAAGCATTTAGACTACTGGGAAATGGTGAGAGACAATTACGTAAAATTTCAATTCAACTGTAGGTGTTCCCTACCTGTGGCACATAGGGTCTAGCTTGATTAATCAAACTGTTAAATATAGCCTCAGAGTATATAAATAAGTGACAAAACTTAATATACAAAAAGTAGTACTCTCATAGTAAAAGTTTCAATAATATTTTGGCTACTTTTTTTAAAGCATGCATTTTGAAGGTTTTTTTTTTCTTTTTTACAAATCTTTTATTATGTGTGTCAGTGTCTATGTTGGGGCTCTATGCGCAGGTGCCACTGAAGATCTGAAGTGTCCACCTTGAACTGTAGACAGACAGTTGTGGACTGCCCAGTATGGGTACTCAGAACCCAATTCAGGTCCTTTATAAGAGCAGCAAGCATTAATGACTGAACCCTCTCTTCTGTAGTCAGAGGCTCTTTTTTTGGTTTTGTTTTTGGTTTTTATTGTTGTTGTTGTTGTTTTGTTTTGTTTTTACCACTAGCTTCCAAATAGTGACACAAAGATTTATTATCAATTAAGAAATCTTGGCCTTAGTTTAGGCTTATTCACAATTTGCTCTTATAACTTAAATGAACCCATATCTACATTCTGCCAAGTGCCTCATTACCTCTCCTCCATATTGTACATCCAACTCCTCCATTCCTGGCTGGGGAAATCTCAGACACCTCAGATTCTTCCCTAGTTCCTCTATCTCCCCAGAAGTCCCACCTATTCTTTCCTGCCTAGCTATTGGCCATTTAGCTCCTTATTAAACCAATCATAAGGCTCCTTAGGCAGAGATACATATTCACAGCATACAACAAGATTATCCCACAACCCTTTTCAGCCTCTAAATGTGCATTATTGAAAAGGCATTATGTAATATATTGAGACTGATTATAGGGATATGAGTTCCTTAATTCTGCAAAATTGATAATGAACTATACTAAGAAATATAAATACTGAAATAAACATAATTGCAGCAGTTTAATCTATGTAAGTTCAGCACACAAACAACAGTGAAGTCACTCCAGTACAGGTACTGAGTACAAGAGATAACTAAACCCAACTCATGCAGATACAGGCAGCCCTAATTAAACACAGTGGGTTTCCACACACACACACACACACACACACACACACACACACACACATCATATGAAATAGTGGAGTTTGGTATAAGAAGAATTTTGTTGAACAGGAAAGGGAATAGAAGAGATTAAGGAAGGGGAGTATATATATATATATATAGATATAGATATATATAGATATAGATATAGATATAGATATAGTGTTAATAACATGAAATAAATAAATGAGAAATTGTTTTATAAGAAAACTTGAAAATAAACATCAAACAAATTAAAAAGTTAAGAAAATGATCATCTCATCTTCAAAGTAGTCCATTAAAATTGATCATTAACCATTTCATTTACATAGTTTGAAATCCTTAAGGATCTTTGCTTTCAAATGTGCTCTATCTCTTCTAAATGAAGATATGACTGATATAAGAACCATTAGCCTTTATAGTTATCAGTCTTATTCACTGAATTGTTATAATAGGCAAATGATAAGTGTGTATAGGCAGGGCAGAAAGTATTTAGTGCTGTATGGGTTAAGGTAATAATTGTTATAATGACTGTAAAAGCTCCAATATTAAATACACTGTCTAGTCAGAGAACAGAACCATTTGGAGAGTGCTTCTTACATCAGGCAAAAGTCAGAATGTTTCCTAATTTCTGAGAACACAGATTATAGTTTCTATTATATAGTCACATAGACAATAAGTTTTGCTGAAATAGTAGCAAAAATTATCAGTGCTTTGTAGGCTTGCTTACTACTGTGTGTTATGATTCTTTGTTGAGAAATACAAATGAAGCATTAAAAAATGGAACTTGTGTCCAAATATATTTATAAAGGGGGAATTTCAAAAGCTGATAATCTACCATATGCCCAACGACTACATATCCTATTCCACAGATACTTGCTCTGCCATGTAGAGTGCCATTCTAGCCACATTAGCAAGTAAAGTAACCTAAATGTTTTTCAACAAGTGAATGATGAAAATGTGGCACATATACACAAACGTATTATATTCAGCTATAAAGAAGAATTAATTTGTGAATGTTGCAATATTATACTGAGTTAACACAGATCACATGTTCTTTCTTATTTCAACTCCTAGCTCTAAAACATTAGATTGGATTATATAACCAGAAATAATTTCAGAAGCCAGAAAATCATAGGCAACCATGAGAGGAGGGAGAGATTAGGAGCTTTAGAGATAGAGATGGAGATGGTAGGGTAGGACACAGGTGATATGAAGGCGGGAATTAGAAAAATGTTGGTGGGGATGACTTTAATTGGTATTCTCGTTTAAGTTATTATATATAACTCAGATGGAAGCAACTTTTGAAGAAAAAGTTTTACTTAATCTTACATATTACTTATTACAATCCATTCTTGAAAGAAACCAAGGCAGGAACTCAAGGCAGGAACCTGGATGCAGGAAGTGAGGCAAAGACCATGGAGGAATGCTGCTTATAGGGTTACCTCTGCGGATTTGCTCAGGTACCTTTCTTAATAAAGCCAGGACCCATACCCAAGGATGGCAACATCGTCAGTGGGCTGGTTCCTACTACTTGAATAATTAATTAAAAATATCCCACAAACATGCCCACAGTCTTTCAATTTCTCAGTTGAGGTTCCATATTTTACAGGACTCTAGTTTGAGCCA
This sequence comes from Peromyscus nudipes, assembly GCA_902168325.1. Taxonomy (NCBI): domain Eukaryota; kingdom Metazoa; phylum Chordata; class Mammalia; order Rodentia; family Cricetidae; genus Peromyscus; species Peromyscus nudipes. The sequence goes on from CABHPH010148487.1 coordinate 7,414, forward strand.
AGTTGACAAAAATTACCCAGCATAACTGGTGGGCTACAAAGGGAGAGGGAAGAAGGCAAGATTAGTAAAACTAAGCCATAAAGGGAAAAATTATCACATGTGAACAGTACAGGAAGTTTTTAATGAATATGTAAAGAACAGATGAAGTTTTAAATGAATGTACACTGTTGACACAATCATGACCACATCATGGACCAATGTCTAAGACCCATAAGAATGGCAAAGCCTTCCCCATATGGTTTAGACTCAGAGAAATGGGAAAGTCATCCTCTGGTTGAGTGCAAATGATGGCAGAGTGAGCACAAACTAGAAACTGAGTTTCTTCTTCCCAAGTATTTACAGTCTGACTGCTTGCCTACATAGACTTCCTACTGAGACTAGCTACTCTCTACCTATGTGCTGTATATAATAAGCATGCTAAGGTTATGTGCTATTACACTAGTTGGTATTTTTTTCTAATCAGAGTTTGCTGGGCCCATCTGATCCCAACATTTCTGTTTATGGATCTGTCCTATCTTAATTACCTGCTGGATCTAGTCAGCTCTGGGACCCAAGTTGCACAGGTCATGATGATCTTATATATACTAAAAAAAAAAAAAAAAACAAAAAAAAACATATTTTTCAGTATATACATATACATACACACATGTGATTTTAATGCAGTCAGGCACAAAGGGTTGTTCTGCTACCCTCAAGAACTATAGACTACATAACAAATTTCAGTGAAAGGTACAGAAAACATCCTTTCTAATTGCTGGTGAGGGGAATCCAAGAGACTCTGAAGACTCTAGCGATTACTGTCATTGTACTTTGTTACCTCTAATAATTGAGGTAGAACCCTACCACCCAACATATCACATACTTAAGACATAAGACTTAGAGGAATTGAGCTGGATGGTGGCCTCCTTCTTGACAACTGGATCTCATAGTACATGAAGTTGCTGTGTAAGTAAAAGCAAACAATAGTACCACCCAGATGTAAAACCTACAAAATAAAATGACCAGATTGGGAAGATATTCACAAGTGGACAGCCTGAAATATACATAAAACACATATTTAAGAATGACATCAATTGGACCAAGTAAAACATAAACACACACACATATAAATACATAAGATGTACATATATATGTATGCAGTTTTGTGTAACAATAAGTAATACATTTGAGACAGAGGGGGTACAAAAGAAGTTATAGTGGGTACAAGAAGAAGTAGGAATTATTTAACTAGAGTACTCATGTATAATATTCTCAAAAAATAAAAAGTAAGTTAAAAAATAAAATTAAAAGACATTTGCATTTAAGTATAATGCTTCCATTCTCCCAAAGAAGAGTTTTACAAATTGTTTCATTTCTTTTTAAGAAAATAATACTTTCAAATTTGCACATGCTTACAAATATAAATACATTGGAAAGATACCATGAAATAACATTCATTTACTCATAAAACATTTTGTAGTGAATAATACTGTAGGACTTTGTCAATAATTACCAGAAATGTGTTACATTTGCCGATATAACTTACATCAAGATAGTAATGAAAATAACAACAGAGTTATGACAATTATTTCAAAAACAATGTTGAAATACTGATCTATATTAGAAAATTTCTATATGTCCTTTCTACTAGAATACAAGTATATGCTTGTCAGCAGTTCTCTAGAACATTAGCAAAGATCAATGTACTTTCATTCAACAACTTCTTAAGCATCTAATATATGCCAGGAACTCAGTTAGGTGGGATGAATATCAATACAAAGCAGAAAATGTCTTTTGCTTTCATGTCTTTATTCTACACCTTTGAAATCTAAGCATGAATGTCATGGTTCATTTGTTGGAGGGGATAAATTACATGTTATGTTCCCTAGCTACTACATCCAAACATAATTGCAGTATGAGAACAAAGAACTTCACCAAACTAGCAACTTCTCATTTAGGCTTCTCTGTTGCTGCCTGTCCATTCACTCTCTTCAAATCTATGGGAAATATCTTGTCCTGTGAGTTCAAACAACCTGTGTGACAGGAGGAAGGGACAAATATTTACTTATTTCCATCTTGGCTTTAGTAGAATCCAAGCTAAGATAGTCAATGTATCAAATTGTTTCAGTAAAGGATGAATAGAACCCCTATAAGGAGCCAGATATGAAAACCCTGTTCATCGACCAGATTCTAAAAACTTATTTCAAATGCAGAGACTGCTGCTGTTTTTGTTTCTGATATCCCCTACAACAATTCGGCAAAGTCAGCTAAAAATTAAGAATTTGCTGCAAAGGGAGGGGACCAATGGTTACATTTATATGATTAAGGAATGTTGTTTCTGAAATTTTAATCCCAATGATTTTACTTAAGTATTTTCAGGCATATTAATAAATCAGGATGATTCATTTATAGATGAATGAGATAATTAATGGGCCTTACTGTCATGGAGTGAACAGGCCAATAATGAAGATGAGCAAATCACACAGAATGAAAGCCAATAAGAAGCAGCAAGCATACTTAATCACAGAAAAAGTTGCTGCGGTCTACTTGTCAATATTTCCCTCAGAACATTAATAAATATATGCATATGCAAAATGCACTATATATACATTAACTTTTTATTTTTTACATTGTTTAGTAACACAAGATGGTTTTTGTTTGTTTCTGTTGTTTTTTATTGGTTTCTTTGTCTGTTTGCTTTTAATTATTCTGCTATGATCTCTTATTTGTCCATGAATAGTCTTACTGGCTGTCCCTGTCCTGGGTTTTGGCCGCGTATAGAAAGCAGTACCATCCACACTCTTACCATCAGCCACTCTCATTCTGTGCTCTTCAGCTGCTTCCTGGGAGCTCAGCTTCCAGACTCCATCCTGAGGTTAAAACTTCTTTGCTCTTTTATTGTATTTACTCTTTGGACCTAATGTCTGCACTTTAGTTTGATTGATCATTTTTCTTTTGAATTTTCATTTCATATTTATTCACGCACAAACACATACATATTTGGCACCTTTGTAAAAAGACTCTGAGATACTCTACTTAATACTATTTTTACTGCATAGCCAAGACCTCTAATATTTGCATGTATAAAATCATTGTAGTAATACATTACCTGAATTTTACATAATTTTACATTCCAAAGTCTACATCAATAAATTAGAAACAACATAAATTTATGCTAAGTGCAAATAGTTTATTTAGTGCACTCTGTTTTCTAAAGACATAACATATAGAAAACAAATACCTACTGAGCAAGTAAGTGGATGTATGATGCATTTATGCTACATATTCTCTTTCATTGATTCTCAATAAAGTAGAACATATTCATTAGTAAGGAAAAGGAAATCTTATTTCTTGTCTGTTATTTGCATGAAGTAGGTGTATTAATGTTTTCCAAACTCATGTGAACCTCGGAGAGTGTTTCACAGCCCCAAATACTCCACTGTAGCTAGAGTTTTCTTTCCTGGCCCACAGTCAGGACAAATCTCTGTCACCTGCCAATCCCACAGCCACTCAGACCCAACCAAGTAAACACAGAGACTTATATTGTTTAAACTGTTTGGCTAATGGCTCAGGCTTCTAGCTATCTAGTTCTTACATCTTAAATTAATCCATTTCTATAAATCTATACCTTGCCACATGGCTTGTGGCTTACCGGCATCTTTACATGCTGTTTGTCATGGCGGTGGCTGGCAGTGTCTCTGGCTCAGCCTTTCACTTCCCAGAATTCTCTCCTCCTGGTCCCGCCTATACTTCTTCCTGCCTGACCACTGGCCAATCAGTGTTTTATTCATTGACCAATAAGCAACATGTTTGACATACAGACCATCCCACAGCACTTCCCCTTTTCTTTTTTTTCAAAAAGGAAGGTTTTAACATTAACATAGTAAAATTACATATAATTTGGGAATTTGGGCGTAGCTTCTCTTACTACTTCCTGCTGGAGGGGGGCGCTGTATCTTATGGGGACACAAAGAAAATTTTAGGATTATGGAGTAGTCCATGAGGCTGTATTGTCTGAGCCAGTTGCCTTCAAACCGTTCTGGATGTTGGATCATCTGGGCCATGGTGTCATTGGAGACCTTTCAGGGGGTCTTGGCTGGTCAAACCTGATGTATCTTAATCTGGAATAAATCCATAGCCTCTGGCTTTCTGTGGAAACAAAAGCAGAGCTTCCTTTCCAAAGCAACATATCCTTACATCCAAATTTTGAAGTCAAGGTACCTTTAAAATATACATTTTGGCATAACTCAACAGCTTTTGCAATCAAATGTTTTTCTTCAGTTACGAATATCAAAGAGAACATAATCCAGATTCTCTGTGTGGTAGCCATCTTTATGTGGCTTATTTTTTATATTACCTCGAGCCTATTGCTTTAAACTGCAGCATTCAAAGACTGAAATGGCACTATGGCTGCTGGCTCCACCCACCTCATTTTCCCAACATGGCGGTGATAATTTTACCACCAGCTCTGGGAGCCTTCTTGGGTCTATGCTTCTATCAAAGCAGTGTTTAGCCCAGAAACCTCTTTTTTTTGTTTTGTACTAGCAAAGGCTAAATCCATCACGCAGTTTAATGTGCCACTGGCAGACGCCTCATTTCTGCCATACTGCAGGTGGAGCACGCACGCCAGGAACCCGCCATAGTGACTCAAACACGCAGGCTGCCACTAACTTGAAAGAGACAACTAGGAACTGTTTTTAGCTCCGTTTTAGTATCTTTTTTCTCAGGTTTTAGGTGGAAACTCTTGCCAACACATTGGGCGCCATTTGTAGCTAGAGTTTTCCTGCCGGGCCCACAGTCAGGACAAATCTCTGTCACCTGCCAATCCCACAGCCACTCAGACCCAACCAAGTAAACACAGAGACTTATATTGCTTAAACTGTTTGGCTAATGGCTCAGGCTTCTAGCTATCTAGTTCTTACATCTTAAATTAATCCATTTCTATAAATCTATACCTTGCCACATGGCTTGTGGCTTACCGGCATCTTTACATGCTGTTTGTCATGGCGGCGGCTGGCAGTGTCTCCTCAGCCTTTCACTTCCCAGAATTCTCTCCTCCTTGTCCCGCCTATACTTCTTCCTGCCTGACCACTGGCCAATCAGTGTTTTATTCATTGACCAATAAGCAACATGTTTGACATACAGACCATCCCACAGCACTAGGAATAATATTTTAATTTTGTAAATTCCTTCTTATGTATTTATTAAACATAAAATTATTATGCTGTCATACTATTAAAGAGTGAAATAGAAAGTGAATGTTTTCAAGTTAATGTTTTCCTGGAATTATTTTTTTTCTTTCCTTCTCTTCATGTTCCTTCCCCTCCTCACTTCTCTCTCATGTTTCCTACCCTGTAGGTTTGCTACCAATAATAAAGAGGGCAGGATCCAGTTGGGTCACAAACTAATTTTGATTGCTTTTCTCAATCCAATAAGCACTCATTTATTTTCTTGGACATTTCAATTCTTTTTCAAAGAAAAACAATAACAACCTTGTATTAAAATGACAATATAGGACATAACCCAACATCAGTGTTATTCTCTCTAATTTTCTTTTTTTTTTTCCTATGTTTTGTTTTTTTGAGACAGAGTTTTTCTGTGTAGTTTTGGTGCCTCTCCTGGATCTCACTCTGTAGACCAGGCTGGCCTCTGGCTCTGCTTCATGAGTGCTGAGATTAAAGGTGTGTGCCACCTCCGCCTGGCTCTAATTTTCAACCCAGTACATATTATGTATGTTTTCTGGAAATACATCAAAAGAATCACTTTTTAATCCTACATGACAAAAGTTTGTTGCCAATGTGGTAAGAAAAGTTATGTTTCTAGTAAGAGTAAATTATGAGTGTTAAGTAACTCATTGGCAAATGAAATTAGCGCCTGTCCCTCTTGAAACTTGTTTTTTAATTATGTTCATGTGTGAGGTGAATGTTCATTTCAATTTGGGCATTCATGTGTGCATGTGCCAACAGGGTCAATAAGTGCATGTCAGACTCCCTGGAGCTGGAGTTACAGGCAGTTGCTACCTATCCCATGTGGGTGCAGGGAACTGAACCTGAGTCCTCTGTAAGAGCAGCAAATTCACTTAACTACTGTGCCTTCTCTCCTGCCCTCACTTAGAAATCTTAGTGTATACATTCTGCTCTGTGGAGGAAGATTCAAGTGACAAAGTTATGCAACTTTATTGATGAAAAGATGACCCAATGTATATTTGTCGTCATTGTGCTATTGTTATTGTGATGGGTACAGCATAAGAAATAATGAGGAATGGCTACTAGTCTTCTGAACAGATCGGCATTTAATTCTGCACAAGGATTATTTGATTAATAAATGTAAAAACCTTCAGATTCATGAGCTACATGCTAAGTTATTTTTATAATATAATAGTATCATATTTAACTACATGCACTTGAAATTGTGGGATTATGCCTTCAGTTAATATATTCACATAACAGTTCTTGATAACTGTATTTAGAATAAAATTATTGAATGTATTGGTAAGTCTAAATATCACAGACATCTCATTCCAACAAAGTATATATCCTCTTTTTCTCTAAGCTATGTAACAGCTCAATGACTCAGATCATGTACTTATCATTAATAGAGGGAATTGCTTTGGCATAAAGCTAAAGAAAATTCAAGATGAAAAATCTTTTTCAAGTCACACTTTTCTCTGGAGTAATTCAATGCATCGTTGCAACATGACAGCTACTTGATTTTGTGAAAAAAGTCCCATTCTGAGCACAAAAATTATAGATTTCATTTTTAAAAAAAAATGAAACCTTTGAAAATATACCATTTTACTTACAAAAATTCTGATGCCTACATGTACACAAATTAAATAAATTAAAGATTGATGAATAAACAAATAAGGTTGACTACCTTTAAAAGAAAATCTATATCAAAAGCAAGGAATGTTTAAGCACTCTTTAATCACACAAGTAACGATGAGAGAAATTTCATGTACAAGACAAAAATGTGAGACTATCAGCCGGAAAATATCAGAAAGGGTAGCTATTTTGGGACTAACAAGAAGCATTTTTAACTGTATCAGTAGATGAAAATTTCAGGTGAATCTTCATACAATGGTAGACAGCTAATTTAAATGGAATTTCCAAAATCATGAAATGCCTGCTTCCTGCCTGCTGAAGCAGGTAGTGCTTGTTTGATTTAGCTGTTCAATTCTAAGCATAGTCATGGATTTCAATAAAATATTTTAAATCATTTTGCTCACATTGTTTCAGATTAGTCCATCTTTTACAACTGTCCCTTGTGTGGAATTTCTTGAGCCACTGAAGCTCAGAATTCCTGTTGAGATCTGTAGTGAGAGATTATTGTCGTAATTTTCTGAAAATGTTTCAATGAGCAAAAGTTCTTATGGGAAGGTCATAGAAACTTCTCTAAGACTGGGTTTCTTCTTGTGAATACGAAGTAGGAAGGGCCTCTTTGCTCTTTTTATTTAGCTATGCAGAGGCTATCACTCCCTGCTGACCTGACACAGACCCAGCCAAGACCATCCATAATGAAAATCAATGCTACCAAGTCACTAAACAATTACTCTGTCTTTTAAAATGCACAAGTCTTCAAAACCAAGGATTTGGAGACTGATTAATTTGCCATTTGTCTAGGAGATTACACTAGTTGCATTATTTAAAAAATCTTGTGCCCTCAAAAGCTAAAGCAAGATCAAAGTTTTGAGAATCGTAGACCCCCATGAAAGGTAGTTTGTGACACAATGAAAGACAGCTAAAAGTCTTGCCCTGTGTCTATAAGACTCAGACAATTGTCCTCACAATGGAAGACTGTTATGTACTATAGCACATCTATCTGTCTAGCTCTCTCTCTCTCTCTCTTTATCTATCTATCTATATATATATATATATAGGAGAAGGTAGATAAAAATGGCTGTGAAATTATTTACTCATATGAATATATATATTAGATGTTTCTTCAAACAGGAGGATATTCTGTGATTGCCCTGCTTAGTAATTTATATATATGTTGATTCTATAACAACAATGAGTATTAACTATTTTTTTTCCTTTTGTAAAAACATGTCTACACTGCATCTTAACCACATTTGACAAAGAAAAAAATTACCACGATGCTAATAATATATGTGTATTAATATCCATTCTTTCACTGATCTCATTTGAAGAGTACGGGCAAGTATTTTTCATCCATTAATCTATTACTTTCAATTCTTAATTCTTACATAATTATTTGATTAGTTACATTAATTCTGAGAAAAAAAATTGCCCAAAGCTGTGTTTTCCTTTCTGCATAAGATTTTTAAATTAGTGAAATTATTTTGTTAGAAAAATACATATGTTGGCAGAAAGCTGAAAGGAAAAATTTCTCTGAAAACAAACAAAGGTTGAGACAATAGACCTTAAGTGCGTCAGTGGTAGAAATTTCCACTTGTAGTTAGAGGTAGGAGCCTCAGGGAAAAGGCAGAGTGCCAACAGAGGTAAATCAGCATGGTTGCATTGATGAAAGGTAGATGCCAGGCAGAACTGGTTTTTTGTATAGAGATGACTTCATTGGAAAATACAGGAAATCTTTCTCAGGTTTTCTAAATATCAATTTGACTAGTATATAATAATATATTTTTCTTATATTTGTTAAAGTGCGATTTAACTGCATCTGAGCTGATTTTCTCTCCACAGATGAAGTCACAATCTCAAATTGTGTTATACAGTGAATAAATAAGTTCAGAATAAGTGATCAGTCATGCTTAGCCTAAGATGACACATGCTGTGGGATGGTCTGTATGTCAAACATGTTGCTTATTGGTCAATAAATAAAACACTGATTGGCCAGTGGTCAGGCAGGAAGAAGTATAGGCGGGACAAGGAGGAGAGAATTCTGGGAAGTGGAAGGCTGAGCCAGAGACACTGCCAGCCACCGCCATGACAAACAGCATGTGAAAATGCCGGTAAGCCACAAGCAATGTGGCAAGGTATAGATTTATAGAAATGGATTAATTTAAGATGTAAGAGCTAGATAGCTAGAAGCCTGAGCCATTAGCCAAACAGTTTAAACAATATAAGTCTCTGTGTTTACTTGGTTGGGTCTGAGCGACTGTGGGACTGGCGCGTGGCAGAGATTTGTCCTGACTGTGGGCCAGGCAGGAAAACTCTAGCTACAGACACAGATATTTATCTCAGTCTTGTTTTAGATAAGCACATGTGAAGAAGGCAAAGACAACATACTTAGAAACTTGCCTCCATACTCATGACTTAAGTAGACATATAGGTAGGAGGAGGTAGTCTTTAAGAGTCTTCGGAGAAAAGCCTTTTAATTTTAGAAAGCATTTTGTTATATTTTCCTGATTATTGATGCTATTAAATGTTAATACATGAAGATAAGGTACTCTGCCACACTAGGAAAGGAATCACTGACACTTTTATGATATTTACAGAAAAAGATATAATGTATCACACTTATATCACTCCTAAAGCAACTAGTTTCTCTTGATGGTTACAGATGATCTGATTATTCTAATGAATAGATGAGTATATGCACTGTTAGAGAGCTAAAATGATTATGTTAAGTGCACATTGTTTCTATGTAGCAAAGACTACAGGTATGTTTCTCATGACTTTGGTTTTATTTACACTTCTGAATTTCAAACACTGGAGGAGAAAAATAACCCATACACTTGGTTTCTGGGATTTGTTCATCCAAGCAGATAATTAGGAGGAATGCATATCCAGTTAAGTTAAGCCAACCAATGGATGGCGGAAGCCACATGACTTCTCTGGGGAATAAAGTCTGAGAATTTTAAGATTGGCCCTCCTTGTGGCAAAGCCCCTGGAGACCCTGATTCATTTGGCAAAGACCTGTAGACAGCTTACCACACTATTGCAGGCATGACTCTGGAAGCATGTGTGCTATGTGCGCTCCTTGTTTTCACTATGGTAGCCATGCTGTTGGCCTGAACAAATCACAGTAGGTCATGAAATTTAATATTACACATTTTATATATATATATATATATATATATATATATATGTTCAGGGAAGAATAATTTTAACCATAAGCATTTTAAAGAAATATTATTAAGTAGATGGTATCAAGAGTTAATGGCAACATTCAAGGAAGAGGGAATGAAGCAAAACCTCAGAAACCCAGTGTTACTTCATTTTTAATAGCTATGCCTATACCCCAAGAAATTAAAGGAGATAAGGACATAAGACCAAGGGATGAACAGTGCCAACTCTTAAGAGTAAGTCTCCAGGTCATGTTGTCTATAGGATAAATGGAGGGAAAAAACCTGGTATGTCCTCAGAGGGGTAGAGCTGTGCAAAACTTAGAATGGAATGATCTATCTCTGGCTGGTGAGTTCATCATGAGAATCCAAGGACTCCAATAAATTGGGGTGGAGGCAATCTTCCATACACTAGAGGTATGATTGGGTATTGTTAGTGCATCGTCCCTACCATTCCTGTCTGGAAATGAAAATAAGAACTGTCTACAGAATGTCCTTCACCTTATGGTTACAGGTAGGACTGTGTAAATGATACATTCTCATGTCAGATGCAGAAGGTAAATAAGTACATGGAGGACACTCATGGTGTGCTCCACATCAGTGACAGCCGATGGCAGACTTAGAGTGCATAGTAGTTTTTGGCAAGTTACCATATTCATTTACTTTGACTGCCCAGGCAAAGGTTACTGAAGAACAGATTGCTGAGTTACTAAATACCAAAACAGCACTTGATGGTTCATAATCAAAGTATCTTCAACAGGATTTTCTTAAAGGATTCCTTGTGAAGACTCTAGGCAGGGATTAGGGCGTCACATTGTTTCAGGGGACTAAGATGCAGGCTTCCCTGCACTTGCTTCCTCAGAACTTCCAAGGGTTCTGTGACTCTCACAGTCTTCTCTTAAGATCCTTCCTTAATAGAAAATAGTCATTTCTGGGAACTAACCTCCCCACTGTACAGAACATCATTAGAAATGCTAATTTAACAAGTCCTTGCCTGTGTGTCCTTAAAATGATGGTGTTATGAGTATTTATGCAATTAACTGGCCAAAATTACTTCTAGATGTCAAATTCCTTCTAAAGACTCATACTTATATGTTCTAGGTTGCTTTTTCCTAAGTGATCAGATCTAATATTAGTGAACAAAAAACATGAGAATAAGTGTGGGTTAAGTGTTGGAATTATAATCAAAAGAATTTTTATCAAAGTTTTCCCAAGAATAATGTATGGTATTCTAATATTTCATGATGACATATTGAATTGAATATGTATTATTTTAAAAAGTGTTTTTTTTAAACCTAATAAATTCTGTGTTCTATAAAGCAGTGTTTCGCTCTGCCAGTGGTACTTTATGTCTGGATTCATGAACACTTAGGTGCAGTGAAGTGAACATAAAGTCTTGGTCCTACAAAAAACTCAACATGAAGTAGAGCAAAATTTAATGTGAAAAACAAAACGAACTAAAAAAAAACTTTTATGTGTCCTTTAGAACATGCAATTGGATTGTGGAAAATTAAAATAGAGGGAAAGCAAGTATTAAGTCTTAGTGTTGTCAGGAAATGTCTTTGTGACTATGTAAAGATAAATTCATATTTTATGGATGAAAACTGAAGAACATTTGCTTTTTAATGTTTATCAAAGATAAATAAAGAAGTAGATTTTGAAAAGTACTAATTTAATGTGGTATTATCTTAATTTTTTTGTTTTTGCCAGTTTAAGTCTGTACATGTGTGTATGGTATGTATGTGTGTGTATGTATTTTTAGTTTTTGTTGTGTTTGGTGTATGCAGTGAGTGTGTGGGATATGGTAAGTATTGTATGGTGTATTGTTTATCATACATGTGTATTATGTGTGTTGTGTATGTAGTGTGTATTTGTGTTTTGTGCTGAGTGTGATGTGTACTTGGTACATGTGTTGTGTGTCTGTGGTATGTGGGGTATGACATATTGGTATGTTTTTCCATATAGTTGTATATGGAGGTATAACGTTGATAATGAGATGTCATCTTCACTCAGTTCTCTAGCTTGTTTTAGAGATAGGGTCTTTCATTGAGTCTGGAACTCACTGATTCCAGTAGGTTGCAAGCTCCCAGGATCCACCTGTTGTTATTTCCTAGCACTGTGATTACAGACCACCACACTGGAATGTGTACGTTTTTGTGTAAGTGCTATGTGTTTGAACTCAGGCCTTCATCTGTGTACAGCGAGTGCTGCAGCCACAGAGCCATCTCCCCAGCCCAGCCATTTTGGAATCAAATTTACAAGCTACATAGGAATTTTGTCTTAGTCTCTGTTTTTATATGTGTTTGAAATAATCACTCAAAATGCACAAAATTACAAACACAGAGTTTTAATCATTTTTTTGGTAAAATATAGTCTTTATATGTTATAAAAATTTCCAAGTTAACAAAGGAAGTTTGTTAAAAAGTTGGAAAATAAGGTAACTAGCCATAAATAAGCAAGGAATTGTCTCTCTCTCTCTCTCTCTCTCTCTCTCTCTCTCTCTCTCTCTGTGTGTGTGTGTGTGTGTGTGTGTGTGTGTGTGTGTGTGTGTGTGTGCATGTATGTGTGAGGCCAGTGGACTTTGATCATATGAATTTAAGAGTGTTCAGGGACATTTTTCATCTAGGTTCATATTTGAAGAGTCTCCTACATTAAGTACTTTCCAAGAGCCAAATAATTAACTAAAGAATCACTTACTTAATTTGCTACTTAAATACCTTGAATATCATAGTTGTTTATTATATTAATGAAAATAAATAGGTATGATTTACACTATTACACAGACCAAATGGTTGTATTATATAGGGAAGAGCAGCCTAGCTCCTGAGATGAAGAGTTTAGGGTAACGGGTAGGGTTTGTCAGCCAGGAGGCCCCTGTAAGTGGTAGGGACCAAGGAATGCAGGGAAAACCTGGCAGCCAGGTCCACTTTGATATGTTAAATAGGCACCTCAGCCATTTGTCCCAGGTTTGAAACCTAACAACAAACAGATTTATAGTTCTTCACTGGGTGTAGGCCCATGCAAGCTCTGTCTGTGCATGCTACTTCAGTTTTTGAGTTTGTATGTGGTCAATCATATTGATCTATAGGGCCTGGTTTTCTTTGTGTCCTGAGTCCCCTATGACGCTTTGTTAGCTCTTTCTGCCTCTTCTTCCACAGGGTTCCCTGACCAACAATGTCTCAAAGATTAGATAATCCATTCTTATATTGTGACTTTGGAAAAAAAAAGTGTTCCAAAACAATATAGAACTTAGATAAATGACTATAGATATGAACACACATGGACTGGGAGTTAAGTAGAAAATACATGGCAGAAAAAAAATCTTAGAGTTATTTGTAGCTTGCTTTCTATTGCTGTAATAAACACCATGACGGAAAGCATATTTGGTGGAAAAAAAAGGTTTATTTGGCTTACATGTAATAACCATACTCCATCATGAAAGGAACTCAACAGGAACAAAGATGCAGGACCTGAAGTGGAGTCTATGGAGAAACAGGCTTACTGGCTTCCTTTTCATGGCTTGCTCAGCCTGCTTTCTTTTATAAATAATTTTTATTATTTTAACTTTTAAACGTTTCATATAATGTATTTTGATTATATTATTTTCTATAGTGGCATTTTATTTGTACTGAAATGTGATTTTATTTGTATGTTAATAAATAAAGTTGCCCAGGGCTATTAGCAAGACATAGCGAAAGCCAGGGCGGTGGTGGTGCATGTCTTTAATCCCAGTACTTGGTAGGCAGAACTAGGTAGATCTCTGTGTGTTCAAGGACACAGCCAGCATTTGGAGACACATGCCTTTAATCTCAACACCAACCATAGAAGACCTAGAGTGACCTACAGACAGGCAGTGACGAGACGGTCATGTGGTTGGGTTTACAACCAATGAGAAAGCAGAACCGGAAGTCTTTATAAAGACAAACACACAGGAAGTAGGTCTCTTTCGGAGAGGTCTGTGGCGGAGAGGTAGGACAGCAGAGGCAGGAAGGGTAAGGTTTTTAATCTGAGCTCTTAGCTATCGCTCTGACCTCTTGGCTTTCTTCTCTGAATCAGCTCTGTGTTTCTTATTTAATAAGACGGTTGGTTACTTCTAAACTTTTCCCTTCCCCAACTCCTCTCAGATCTTCCTTATCTCCTTCTCCAACTATCTTCATATTATTTCTCCCCCAAACACACAAACAAAACAATAATAATACACAAAACCAAAATGAACAAAAAGACACACCCAAACCTGAGAGTCTGTTTCTTATGGACCAATTACACCTGATAATTAAGCCAGCCCTGAGGTGTGGTTGATACAACAAATATCACTCCATTGGAGACAAATGATTTTCCCTTTCCCAACAAGTATCAATTGCAAACTGTTTCTTGGTTAGGATTATGAGTTTTGGCCACACATGCCCCACACCCCCAGTATGTGCCGGGAATTTGTCTGGCCTGAATCTGTTTAACATAGAACCACCTGCCTTCAGGAAAGAGGTGCTGGTGGTGCCTTACTTGCCTAACAATAGACTATTCTGCTGTTTATGTTCCTAGTGTAAGATCCACTGCTGAAAATGTTAGAAACATTAGCACTTTATTGCATGGCTTTTCTAGGCTGTCAAGTTTTGTGAAATGTTTAACATTTCTCAGGTCAAGAAGACCAAGCTGGCATGTCTTGGATAATAATTATGGATAATAAGAAATACAACATCAAGTTGTTTCAGGGAGTACCTATGGTGAGTCTCAACTGATCCTCTGTACCATCTCAAAGTTAAGGATTCTTATTTTCAATTCCAGAATGAGAATTTGGAGCTCAGAGAAGGAAACCATTTTGTCCATGGCCAAAACCATAAAATGGTGACAATGTATCAGGGCGAATTGAAAACACCCTTCATTGGCTGATACAGCACATTGTTGCCTCAACTTTGATCAACATAAAGTTGAGACTTAAAGTAAAAAATTTCTGAATCATAATAAAGAGCTAGAAAGATTTCCCTCCACCAATAGGCTCTGCTGAAGCCTGCCTCATACTTTCCATTTTACCATGGAGTGAGGATATTTGGGGTTTTATTGCTCATCTGTATAAGTGGCTCATGTCTTTATTTTTGGTTAAGAGTAAACTTCATCTTAGCTATTTAACAGAACCAAAAGTCAAACAAAGAAACAAAAGTATTTTTATTCCTTAGCACCACCACCAACAACAAGAACCAACATGAGCATGGTTTTCTAAAAGACAAATACTTCACTAATTACTCAAGAATTTAAAGAAAGATTTTGTTGATGGTCATTTTTTTTCATTTTCACTGCTGGTCAATGATTTAATAATTTTAGAAAAATTATCTTCCAAAAATTTAGTAAGGAAATCACCGTCAGTTATAAAACATGGACTAAATCACAGTGGTTGCAGAGCCTCTGACGATCCAAACTTCAAGCCATCTCACACAAAAATCACATGGCTAACTGGTGACTACCATGGCACTGTAGCCCATGGAGCTAACTCTTAACTGACCCAGCTTTCCTCTAGCTTTGCCTATGAAAATTTACTGCCTTAGTTAGTGGTCCAGTACTAGTTAGTAACTATGATGTTAATCATATATTAACATTGCCAGTGGCAGTGATCAGTTTTCCCATTTTTAACAATATCTTCTTTAATTACCCTATTTCTTTATTATTTTACCCCTTTAAGCCATGCAGTTCTGAAAGGAAGCCAAAATTTTTCATGTTTAAGTGATATTAGGTCTAACTATGGAATAACAACAAATCCAGTAACATAACTGGTGACTTTCTGCTGAATTTATCTAAACTTCTTTCTTGAATCATTTTTTTGTTCATGACAAAACAGAAACACACAGAGCATATGCCAGTAAACATGATGTGGAAAAAGATGGAACAAATTTAGATGAGGAGTTGACACATGAAAACATTCATGGGAAACCTGACTCTGAGGGTGACAGCTAGCCTGTTTTCTAGCAAACGTTATTCAAAGTAACCGAATTCTGAAGCATTTCCTAGATCAAATAGACAGGATCATTTAAATCTCAGAGAGGTGATTTCCAACCATTTGACATTTTTTATATTATCGTGCCAGGTAATAAAAATAAACTTGTAACCCATTTCGGAAATGAACTGGATTGCTATTAGTTTATTTTAGTTCCACTGATGCGTCAGTAGAGACAAAAATATTCTGTTTGCCCAACAGGACGAGAGTCAGACTGCTGCTTCCCTCCCGCACTTGGTGTCTGCACCCTCTGTTCCACTGTAAGAACTGGCAGATGTGACAGTGCTACACAGATGGGAGCCACTTATATCACTGCCACCAACATCTTTCCAATGTAGAGCTGTCATTCTGTGCCAGGAGCAGGATTACTACCCAAATTAATACACCGAATGATAAGTGTAATAGATGGTTTTGTTTTAGAGTAAATGCTATTTCTGAAAATACAGATATTCATGAAAATGTAGACATTCAAACCTGCTCATATAGCCAAGTGTATATAAAATTTGAACAAGTAGCAATCTTATCTGAGAAAACTATTGTAAACCTAGAATCCTCTTGCTAAATAAAATCTTCTATCATAATAAGCTACAATAGAAATTGCTGATGATTCCTTGTGAATAGTATTTAGCCTTCTTCAAAAAATAAAATTATGGTTGTATTACTGAAAAGATTTGCACTGCTTAAATAAAATTATGATTGTATTTCTGAAAAGATTTGCAATTTTTGAATTCATCTTATAGCGGGAGCCATGTGACTTTTTTAGGGAACAAGGACTGAGAATAGGAGGAATGACTCTCCTTGTGGCAAGGCACTGGAAACCCTGACCTACTTGCCAAAGACTCGCGGACAGTTTGCTGCATACTTCTGGGCATGACCTCAGGAGCACATGTGCTACCTGCTCTCCTTTCGTACACCATGCTAGCCATACTGCTGGCCTGAATGAGTCACAATAGGTCATGAAGTTTAATGTTACATGTTTGCATCACTGTTCTGAACGGAATGATTTTAACCACAAGAGATTTTGAGAAATGTTTTTAAATAGACGGTAACAATGGGAACAGTCTAGGAACAAGGAATGAAGCAGAATCATAGAAACTCACCATTCCCTCATTTCCAATAACTGTGCCAATACCCTAAGAGGTTAAGGGAAAAGGACACAAGAACACGGGATAAATACTGCCAACTATTAAGAGTAAGTTTGAAAGTTATGTTTCCTATAGGATAAATAGAAAAACCTGGTATATCCCCAGGGGAGATAGAGTAGCACAGAATGCAGAATGGATTGATCCAGTTTTGGCTGGTTGATCATGAGATCCCAGACTCTATCAGATATTAACCACTAGAGACAAAACCGTCACTCACCCTGCATGATGCTGTAACTGTATATGGGGCCAACTGAGCACACTGCTCTACCTCTAGGTGTGCCTAGTTAGAAAACTTCCTTTGTGGCTTGCAAGACTGCTTATGCTTCTAACAGTAGAGATACAGATCAAAAAGGTAATGGCTACTGATAGAGTTTGGGGGCCAAAGGGGAAAGAGGCAAGGAAGAAACTAGTAATTATTGTAACCATTTTTGGAAACTTAAGGAAGTAAAGAGTTGATTATAAAGCTGTTTATGCAAACCATTGAAATTCTATACATAAAGACAGCCCAGAGAAGCCGGGTGGTGGTGGCACGTGCCTTTAATCCCAGCACTCAGGGAGGCAGAGGCAGGTGGATCTTTGTGAGTTTGAGGCCAGTCTGGGCTACAGAGTTAGTTCCAAAAAAGGCATAAAGCTACACAGAGAAACCTTGTCTCGAAAAAAAAAAAAACCAAAAAAAAAAAAAAAAAAAAAACCAGCCCAGGCTATCCCAGGCCA